>CAADRB010000002.1:3700954-3736177 GCA_900708905.1 Hymenolepis diminuta
GAGGAAGAGAGGAGATGAACAGGACGTGTAGGAGTCCGCACTGATCAGTGTGTGTTGTCTGGAAAAACAAGGGTAGCTTTATATGAGTCATTTGGGTAAGGCCACGCCAGAGCATGAGTGCAGATGTGCCTTTTATGTGAAGCGAGGCGGTTATAGAAGAGGGAAAATCGGTGGACGCGTTTAGACATGCCAGACAGGGGTTATGCGACATAGGGACATAAATGAGGTCGCTCTAACTTCGTGGGCGGAAAAACTGAGGTATTATCGTGGAGAATGCGAATAAAAGGTAATTCTGGAAAATGCATAGTTATCCTTCAAGGGAAAGACTGCTGTATCCTGCTAACGTTACGAAGATCATTAGATTTGTACGTTGACTGAACTGCTAGAATAGTTTTACTGACGGGAATTAGTACTACCCTGGTTGAGTCAAAAGTAATTAATATGAAGAATAACTGCGTCCTTTGTAAATAGTCAGCACTTTTTATACGTTTCCTTTGGTACCTACTTCAGACCGATGACTACCAAACGTTTCGCACAATTTTATTTGAAACACTAATCACATAAATCATTGATTAGGTCAGTCATGTTTAATGACCTCGTACTCCATCCCTCCCTAGTAATGCAGTTGATGTTTATAGCCATGCCTACCTACTGATGTCTAAATTTGTAAATGTACTTTTCCAAATTCCATTGGGAGAAGTATTCACAGCACTTGATCTGGGTAGAAGAAAGGTATTCTGGGGCCGTTTTTAAGAGAAACACATTCTGCCACCTCTCCTGTTACTTAGGGGTTGGTCACCCACAACACCGGATAATGATCTCGTGATCCCTGGCTCGGTAGACAGGCACGTTAACGACCGCACCACCAGCGCAAAATGCGACTACGAAATTTCGTACTATCTGACCTTGAGTCCCACTATAGCGATTCATCAAATCAGGCCAATTTTGGTGAGGTGTACAAACTAGTAAGAGTAATGGTCACTAGTTAAATATGGTAATTGAAATGGGAGTTTCCTAGCTCAAACAAATTGTGAGGCAATACTTCCTTCTGATTCTTGTATGTTTCAAGCTAGGCTGATGTCACATGTTAAGAAATCGTCGGCATGTATCCAGTAGTTAAAATTTACAACCGATGTAGCACTTGATCTACAAGAAGACAAAGAATTTGATTTCCTGAAAGAGAGTTTATACGATTCAGAAGGCCAAACTGCATCCACCTCAATTCATGTCTACATCTGCAATGCGAAGTTTGAAAAAGACATCGAAGATAAGTACCCATAAAATAAATTAGAGATTTATAGCATACGGTTACCATAACATTATCGTGTCCTCCCTTGGAGTCATTATTAATCGTGCTATTTACCGAAAATATAGACAATCCCTAGCTGTCTAATAAACACTGGAATACAGCATTTGCTATGTATGACGAATGCTTGCAGATGTTAAGAACACTTCATAGACGATATTGAAGCTTAATTTTGGTTGTAAATTAATCTAAGAAATACTCCAATACAATTCAACTACATCTATAAGGGATCAAAATGTCGAATTCTCAAGGTTTTAGCAAAAAACAAAGAACTCTTTCTTCGACAAATTAAAACTTACAGACCCATTCAGTTAGAGTAAACGCCTGTTCTTATCACATAATCGTACCGCAGTGCAATCAATAAACGCCTCTTAGCTTGACAGCGGAAAATGGCACTTAGAATCACCGCGAATTGTCAACCTTAAATTCCACAGTCATTCTCAAAGTACCAAAAGGAATTTGCAATTGCACCTTTTACTGTGAAAAGGCACTTTTTGTACACTTAAGGAGAGAAGGGAAGTGATAGTAGTACTAGGAGTCATGAAAAAACGCTACTTTGGTAGAGGAACACTGATGGGAAAAAGGAACTAGATATTAGTCCAGCCTTGCGACTTTTTTCTTCAATTCTTTTTCTATTCGCTTCGACCCATAGCCTGTAGGAAATGGGGAAAAACGGACGATAAAAAAGAGAAATAACAGTACAACATGACAGAGTCGTCTAGAAATATCGTACCTTCATAAGAGCGCTGCCCATCTTAGCTGGAGACATCGAAACAATAACACCCGCTTCTTCTAGAGCCGCAATCTTTGATTTAGCGTCCCCTTTTCCACCGGCAATAATGGCACCAGCGTGACCCATTCTTCTACCGGGCGGAGCTGTAACTCCAGCAATGAATGAGACGACTGGTTTCTTGTTGGGTCCCTAGGCAATCACAGAAAGCACATCAAAGCCAGTGTACTCTTCCTTAAAAGGACTAGCAAAAACTATTGCTGATAAAAAGTGCATACACTGTTGTGTTCTTTGAGATAGGCGGCGGCATCTTCTTCAGCCTGACCGCCGATTTCACCAATCATGATAATTCCGTGGGTGTCGGGGTCGTTAAGGAAGACTTCAAGGCAATCAATAAAATCAGTTCCGTTGAAGGGGTCACCACCAATACCAACACAAAGGGACTGACCTAGACCGGTCTAAATTAAGTCAAACAGAAGAAATAGGTTAGAAAAGGCATTAGTACATATCATGCAAGACAGAAATCAAGTATTACCTCAGTAGTCTGGTGAACAGCTTCGTAAGTAAGAGTTCCAGATCTAGAGACAATGCCTATGTGACCTGGAGCATGGCTGTGACCGGGCATAATACCAATCTTGCAAACGCCGGGTTTGATAATTCCAGGGCAATTGGGGCCGAGCAAACGAGATTTTGACTATAAAGCAAGGACTCAACTTCAAGACTAATTCGATTTACAGAAGTTAAAATTTAGAGTTCAGAACAAGCTTACCTGACGCATAAGACGATGTTTAACCCGAACCATATCATGTTGGGGAATACCTTCAGTGATGCAAACAATTAGAGGCATCTCAGCCTCCATGGCCTCATCAATTGCCTTGGCAGCAAACTGAGGTGGGACATAAATGACAGTTGCATTGGCACCAGTTGCCTCCTTAGCTTCACCAACAGTATTAAAGACTGGGAGGTCAAGATGAGTTTTGCCACCTTTGCCAGGGGAGACACCACCTACCAACTTGGTTCCATAAGCCAAAGTTTGCTGTGAATGAAAGGTTCCTTGCTTGCCTGTGAAACCTTGAACGATAACCTTTGTGTTCTCATTTAAGAGAAGGTTCTTGCGCGTTGCTGAATAATTTGTACGCGCAAATTGCGAAAGTACTAAAATATTAATTTATTTTCGTTAAACAACGATGCTATATAATTGAATAGAACAAGAAAAGATGAGAAATTCATGTCAATTTACTGGGAAATAAACCAATTACCTCCAGATAAAGGAACCCTGCAAACAGCTCTAAGCATTCTTAAATGCAGCGGTTTTTGTTTATTCTAATTCAACGTAAATGAAAGTTTAAAACATAATTTTTAAGAAGATTTAGGCATAATTTACGTTTATTCGCAATTATTTAATGACAAGTAATAGCATCGGTTCTAAAATATTGATCTATTTAAATTTGTAGGGTGCATTAATTTTCATTGGCGCGCGTGATAAGCGCACTAAAAGCGGACATTTATTGCAAGCTACTGCTCAGCAGCTTTGCAATTTTGTGGATGCGAAATGGGATTCGACGGTGACGCAGGAGCCACGCAGACGAATATGTCCTCCAACTTGGAATTGGATTCTACCAAGATGCTTTTGGACTTGAGAACCCGATGTGAGGAATTGGAAGATGCCTTGTATATGCTCGATTCCACCAGGAAGGAAATTGAAGGTCAGATAAACCAGTGCTTTCAAACCATTTTCCGTACTCTCGAAGAGAGAAAAGCTATTCTATTTAGTGATTTAGAAACCTCCTTACAGAAACGCCGAAGCAATATTGAAGAGTTGATGAAGAACATTGAAGAACGAAGTCAAATGCTCACGGTTACGACAGAAATGATTAAACAATATCAAATCAGCGAAAAAGGATATCTAAATGGCAATCACAGTGCCAAGAATGAAGAAATCAATCACGAAATTGGCAGAAAGAATGCAGAGGAGCAATTAAGATCTCTTCTATCAGTCCCTATACCTGTTCATCCTTCAATTACGGATATAATGTCCTACTTCCCAATTGACCTGGACAAACTTCTGAGCCTTGTTAAAAACTTTGGCGCTATTGGAATGACAAGTGTGGATTCTGATCAAACTAGCCTGATTGAATCCGACTCAAACACAGCTCATGTTATGCAATGTGTTGCAGGTGAAATTTATTTCCAAAAAGTTCGTGCTGTGGATAGTCAAGGACGAGATGTTAATACAGTAAATTCAAAGGAATTCTCAGTGAGTTTAACCAATCGGCCAGTTCAAATGAATGAGGTGACTGTTATTGATCCCAACTCAAGGTCGGAGAACGGTGAACCCGAAAACCATCTCAAGATCCGTCTCAGGCTCGCGAATCCCGGATTCTACGAGCTTAATGTGAAAGTTCTTGGTGAACACATTCGAAATTCTCCCTATCGGATTCACTGCTTGTCCAAAATGGGTCCCTCGGCCAAGGAATGGCAACAGGTATTCAATGATCTTAGCGAACGCATCGAATTGCGACGAGGTGCTCTGCAGTACATCAAACGATCCAAATCGGAAATTCATCTTCCCAAACCCCGACCTCCTCCTCAGGCGCTAGCGGACAAGCTGGCCTGGAACAAAGCTGGAATGATTTTTGCAATAGGAGCCCGTGGTAGAGGTGTTTCAGAGTTCGCTTCACCACAGGGTGCTATGTTTACCAGAGACTCCAAATTGGTCATTGTCGATAGTAATAATTCAAATGCACAGGTAATTTTTACATTTATTTTAATAAAACAGGTAACACTTTCTCGCATAGTAACTTAGAGGATAAATTAATTCAATCCGATTTATTTTCCTGAAATCAGTTTCTGTTTGTTGCCGCCTAATTTCAAAGTAAACCCTTTATTTTACGTATTTTATAATCAGCATCAATAGAATAAATGAATATTTTCGCAAGATTATTCAAATAAGATTATTTTAACCTTTTTCATCAAGTGTTTAAAAATCCACTAATTCTGTGAATGTATTTTTAATATCACAATAAATAAATAAATCCGAAACAACATTTATCAAAGCAATCTTAGTTTTAGTGGCAACTTTATTAGCTTTTATTTACCGTCTGGTTTGGAAGTGCGCTCCAATTTCCGGTAGTATCAGTCAGTTTAATAACGTCTTTGATAAAACAAAAATTTAAATTTTTGAATAAAATTTATTTTTTAGGTTTTCAGTTCTTATGGTGCCTTTCTGTTACGGTTTGGTACGTTTGGATCAGAACCGGGTCAAATGGTTCGACCAACCTCGTGCGCTGAAACGATCAATTCCAATTATTTGATCTGCGATTTCGATCTTCACTGCATTCATGTCTTCCAACCTTCTGGTAATTATATGTCCAGATTTGGACAGCGGAATCTCGCTGGACCTATTGTGAGTCTGATTCTATTTTTAATTTCAAAATAATATTACTTACCCTATATACTAATAAAGGATGGACAATTAAGTAGTTCCCACATATTTGTGGTGGATACTGCACGAACAAGCCCTTGATTAAGCCTTAGTAATCCCATTACTTATCCAACAAGCTGCAGTCAAGTACAACAAGCCTCTAGCAGAGCCCTCTGGTATAACTTGCCACCACAATTAGCTAGGCTTCGTCCAAAGTGGTGGGAACACGGGAGATATGGTGAGGACAGAGTTAACTGAAAATGCTTAGCAATTGTGAGTACAACAAACACCATGCTACACGAAAATTTATTGCCCGTAATTGCTCGATATGTGATAGGTACAACGACCGCATTTTCAGGAATGTTCTTTCGTGTGCGAGATCACTTAGGCCGGCCTTGATAGTGTACGCTCCATACATCTATCTTATTTCGATCCAAAATTCAGATAGTAATTTGTTAATCCAAGTATAAATTTCGAACACGTTTAGCCCGCATTTCTTTTGACTTTAAAGGAATATTCAAAATATTCTTGTTAGATAAAAATTTATGTGACTAACGAAAGTAAGGTGTGTTATAAAAAAATATATAATAAAATAGTTAAATCAATTTTGAAAACTAATCTAACTCACACTCTGGAATCAAAAGAAACATTTGAACTATAATTAATTTAGATACTATTTTTTCTTCCATTGTCGCTTCTATCTGATTAAGAAAATATTCATAATTATTCATTATTTTCTGTTACTCTTATTAAACACTTATTAAAACGGGTGTTACACATAGAAGAACGGAAAGGGGATTCCGACCGGTCTTTTGTTTATGGTTGTTTTTTTGTATTTTCTTTTCAGGACGTAGCGGTAGATAGCAAAGGCAAAATCTTCGTAGTTGATATTAAAGCTTGTACAATATGTTATTTCAAACCGACCGGACGTTTTCTAGGTCATTTCGGGGCTCGAGGAGCAGCGGACAATCAGTTCACAACCCCAACTGGAATCACAATCGACTCTGGGGATCGGATCTACGTGGTGGACTCCCATGTACATTCAATAAAAGTATTCGACAATGACGGGGAATACCTGTTCAAATTTGGAGTGAATGGTAACGAACCTGGATGCCTTCATTTACCTACACGAGTGGCCTTCGATGGTACCAACTTGCTCTTTGTTAGTGATACTGGAAATAACCGTATTCAGGTAAGCGTTAACCTTTTACTCACTTATTTAAAATTAATGTATTTCTGGTTAAATTAAAAGGCATCTAATATGGAAACCATACGTATATATATGTAGTTATCTTGCCTTATGGAATATAAATTTAATAATCTTTTTATTCATCAGCAATTATGATCCTACAAAAGGAGAAGGATTGCAGTACTTTCCTTTTTTGATGAAGTTCGGAGTATTTTAGACTTAATGACTTAGATGCATCATTTACTAGTGCGTTAATGCGGTGCAGAATTGAATTATAATAATTCTCCTACTGAGTAAGCAACGCTTAAGTTAGGTAGAAGGAATTCATCTTGGAACCTCTTCTTTAGCCATATTCTGCTCAGTTTGGACCACGCGATTCATCAGTCATATTACTGGGGGAAAAACAAGAAAGTTTTCATTCAGAGGAATCTGATTTAACATATACCAAATTTTTTCTGTCACGAATGAATGACAATACGAGTACGAATGAATAGGAAAGCTCATTGTATTTAGCTGAATCAATTCGTCTAGACTATCCCATTCTAATTTCTCGAGAAAATTAACTCAACCACAATCATAGGCCGATTGGTATTTAACTCTTACAATGCAACAGCGAATTAGATAAGCACTTATTTAAAGCAAATACTGAGAAAGCAGACATTTCTAATCTAAAACTAATAATTACTTGCAAAACGCAATAATTTAAAAAATAAAAATGTTTCTAAACTATGATCAAAGAAGGCTTAAATCGTTTGACTTCATTTAGAACGGTTCGTATTTGAATATTTGCAAATAAATCCAAACTTGAAAAAGGAAAAAAATCACTACATATATCATCGGAATTCTTTCCCGAGTTCTTATTTAATCTGATGCAACGATCTCCAAAATCAATTAAATCATTTTAAAACAAAAATCTTATTTTATGACCCGGTTCAGTAATTAGATTGCTTTTAATTTGTATTACTTACTGGTACAGCTCAATAAGCTCGGAATGATCATTGCAAAATATTCTCGAATTCGTAAAATGACTATTTATTTGTGTACAGAGGAAATTACTTTTTCAAGTTCATTTTCAGATTGCAGCCTCTCAAGAATTACAAAGGAAATCCGATCTATTAGTTATGTTCCCAGAACGACTTGCCAAGTAAGATAAATCTGGAGTTCAAGCACATTTGTAACCACTTGATGTCAAAATTTCTCCTATATCCATTTTAATTATTAATCAGCAAACGTTTTTTCTTTAATCTGAGATATCACTTGTGTTTTCCAAATTACATGCTGAAAAATACGTACAAATAACCAACTACATAAAATAAACATTATACAATGAAGTATATTTCATATCCGCAAAACATTTGCAGAATAAACGAAAGCTCAAGTTGCATAATTTCTGTTCTTTTTTGGTCGTGGGAATTCAAAATGTCCGAATCGGAAGCTCCATTGCATGCGAAATTTATTCATAACGAAGTTGAAAATAAATTGCCCTACTACAGCTGAAATAAATGTTTTCAATTCGAGTACTTGCGGATAATTTAATCTAAATCTTTAAAGATCTCCTTATTTATAATTACAAAGAATAATACGCAGTTGAAAAGGAGTTTTATCAAAAGTGAAATAAGAATTGAGTTGATTTTACAAGAGAAATAGAACTCACTTTACATTTTTTTATCTTTCAAATGAACAAATAATTCTTCTTAGGTAGAAAAACAGGTCAACTCTCTGTAATAAACAAAATGTTATAACCGTAGGAACAAATAAACACCTTTGTGACAGTTCAGTGGAAGGGCACAATGTCCCTAAAATTTTCATATTTTTCACAGTCTTCATTCTAATAGTCTAAAAAACATGGATATAGACAAGTAAAGTATTTACATGAATAGTTATTCGTGGATTTCTAAATATTGTGCAGTGAAACTCTAGTGTAGCGAGTATTTTTCACGAAAGTGATAGATTACAGCATCGTTCAAGTATGTTGGAAAAACTTGAGCTAGATTTGATTAAATATTAGAAGAGACAAATATATATCTATGAAGACCTCTTTCAATTCGACCTGCTGGCCTAATATTTAATATCAATCAGGTATCTAGATATCAAATCTATGAAATGTGAACTTTGCTACGCTAAATAATGAAGCTGAGAATTGGAACTATTTATTAAAAGACACACGGTCAGTTGAATCCAAATTGAAAATGAAGCAAGGCTTTTTTGACATCTTAAATTTTATTCCCTACATCTACCTGACACTCTTCCTTCCTACCTTAATTGAACTATCACTTTTGTTTCTATTTATCCTATCTTTTTACGTGGGCAATAGTCGTAATATCATCATATCTGACCTCCTATTTGCTAATTTTCCCAAAACCACATAAGAGCATATGAATGGCTGCGTTACCAACAAGATTCTAATATTAATTTATAATGGGATTTCAGGTATTTGATATGGAAGGCCAGTACCTTTGGATGTTGACATCATCCCTAGACGCACTAAATGAACCCAAAGGTTTAGCAATCCTACCCAGCGAGGACCTGATCGCCGTTGTTGATACAGGTAATTACAGAATCAAAGCCTTTAGTCTTCTCCATCGAGCGGAGAACTCTGAACCTCAGGTAAAGGATTCTGCCAGCACCAACTTCCCATGGAAGCATTCCGATCAAAATGATCTTGCAAACGACAAGATGCCTTGAAGTGTGTCTGCTGCATTTCTCTTTGCGAAATAGTTAGCCAACACAGATTGTGTTTAAACAGCATTTGTGCACTGTCAATCATTGTATTTGGTTATTACTTAATATGGTTAAAACTACTAGACCTGAGCGAAATATATATTAATGAGTCTACTGAAACAGATACTCTGTTTCAATGTTTATTGTTATGGCAATTAAGGGTATTATTAGTTAAAAGTATTCGATTAACTTTTCGAAGGTGGATTAGCTATATATAAGCAAAAATTAAATTTTAATTTCAATTCTATGTCTTTCCAAGGTAAATATATACACATATATTAATTTTTACTACAATGCCTACTTCCTTGTACAAAGAATGCTAAATGTTGAAATTTATTCTTAAATGTATATTTAATTTTAATTTGAGACCATTATTAACCCTTAATATTAGTACCATAGTAAAATTAAAAAGAAGAAGAAACTGCTGTTACTAAAATATCAAAACTAAAAAGTAGCGTTTTGCAATAAAATACTAAAGATACATTTGTTTTTATTTTCTCCCCTAATAATCAATTGTCATTTTAACTACAGAAGTATAAGACTTCTTGTCTCATAACACTTTACAATTAAATCTTAAAACAGATGGCATTTTAAATTAGCTAGACGGATTTCTCAAGCACGAAATATCATACTTATAGCTAATGGTTAATATTATTTCAATAATTTATTTTTAGATTTGAAATAGACATTATTGCAAAGAACTTTAGTCTAATAAAACATCTTGCGGTACACAGTGAAGTATTGATTCTTACTTTTTCTTCAGTAGATTAGGATAATAAATGGATTTTTTTAATTTAGAAAATAAGAGATGCGGTCGACAGAGTTTGTTGTCATTTAACAGTATCATCATTATCGGCATTCAGTTATCATTTCCAAGTTCTTATTGACTTTAACCCTCAGCTTCTTTTCACTTCAGAATCTCCAGCAATCTAAATTGGTCTTTACTTTGGTCCTCTGTTAAGTAAGAACGATTTTTTGAAAGTGACCAGGGGTTTTAAATAACAATTTTGAAAAATATTAACTTAAGCAAATTAGCGATTTATGGTCAGGTCAAGTTAAATCATTTTTTGATCAACCGTTATTTCTTTTTACTAAATAATTTATGCTACTCTCTAAACATTTACCTTGCATTAAAAGTGGTAAAAAATTTTGAAAATTATGGCTCACCGGCTACAATTATTCTTTCCATTATAATAGATTTTCTATCCACGAGGATGTTCAAGACCAGCTGAGTTCATTTCTATTTCTTAAAGATAGTAATGATGTATAAAACGACAACAAAAGTGGTTGCTCTGGTAATTATTAATCATCTGCACAAAATGCACTGAAATCAGTTACAGAGACCCTAAATCTTATCAAAATAATCCTATTATCCCCGGTTTTTCAAAATGTTTGGCTGACAGTTCGAAAATTTCTACCTCGTGATGTTATTCTTAACGATTATCCCGAGAAGAGAAAGACATTTGAGAACCAAAATAGATGCGAAATTTTCATACTAAAAGTGTACTCAATTCTTTTTTATACCGATAATGCATATTATGGATGGCCATTTCATTCCCTAGAGGTGCAATGGTGCTTTCCATCCATGCATGTCATCTGATGTTAAGCAAGTTGTTGAAGTGCTAAAATAATATTTGGTTAAACTTCCTAGATGATGCTTTGAATTAGACAAATCAGACAAGGGGATGTGCACATTAATTCTCTAAACATTTGGAATACGACTTGATTATGAACTATCAATGACCATACTCATGAACAACTCTCGTATTGATAAGATTGTTCTTTTGACTTTTTCCGTCCTCTCTTAAGTGCTCTTATAGAGGATAGCCCAAATAACCTCCTTCTAATATGGTAAACAGATTCTCTTCCAAACAGAAACTTACTGTAGTACACATCGAATAGTCCTAATCAGTCCATTTTCCAACTTCCAATTTGGATGCTCGTGAGATTGGTAGCTCAGCGGCTCTAGAAAGAGTGTCGGTTAGGGATTTATTATCGTGAACATCCCAGTTAACAGTAGGAAGCACATAACGTATTGCGTAACCGTCTGTTAAGTTCAGCACTTTCTTCTGAATCTTGTTTATTATTTAACTTAAGTCAGAGTACATGATATAGCATTCTCTTACGATGTAAGAAAGTACTTTAAGGTTAATCCTCAGCTTTCTTCAAATCTGATATAACTTTTCTCAAGAGGTCCTTGAGACGTATATTGACAAGAATAATTAGAATAATTAAAGATTTGTAATGAATAAACCATCTTTCTTCACTAAAAGATTTGAAATATCTGGAAATGTCGGTTTTAAAAAAAATGCAGTTCATTTAGAGTAGTCTCTTCTGTAAAGACGAAGAAACTTTACGAATTGCTTAGTGTTTCCCTTTCCAGGTAGGATCAAAAATTTAATACAGAAAGATAATGATTAGGTTCCTCTATTGTTTAAAATGATTTATCAAAAGTTATTTTAGTCCCATGTGAATCATAGAGACCCAACTATTAATTAAATTAACATGGTTAATAAGGCAATTTTCTCTAGTCCGAACTACAGAACAGAAGGAAAGTATATACACATATATCATTTTTTTCTCAGCAAAGCACGCGGTTGTTCTTGATTCCTGCCCCCATGCGCCGAGCTAAATTAGCTGCATATCTCAGTCGTCGCTGATTGGTGGAATCTGTGAAGAAATGTGACTGGTTCATCAGGTTTCCAGTTATGCCTCCTAGGGAGATAATATTTACTGTCAGTTAAGAAAAGGATGGATAGAATGAATGCAGGAAGGAGAAATGCCAGTCATGGGTCAACATTGCAAGAACGGCGATACCTCACAAATCTAACTATGTGGCGGATTTCATTCGAATTAATTACCTTTCATTCTACTGTATTCTTGAGTAGGTAGCATTCGGCAAGGTAACATTTAAAGTGGTGGAAGCGATCAGCAATAATATTTGCCGACGAATACATTTTATGACTGTTTTTCAGGATGAAATTTATGAGAGTGGCAAGTAATATTTAAGAAGTAAAAAATGTGTGCGGCAAAGAGAAAATGAGTTTTCATGTGTAATCACGAAAAGAAGGTAAAAATCTAATTTAATATTCTCTAAGTGTTACATAAAACAATCAAGGATATAAATAATAATCAAAGTAAAAATTTAAACAAAATATTGTTAGCAGTATGAAAATCATGATCAAGAAAAACAATAATAGATAAATTAATGAAAATTACAGCTATTTTAAATGAACTTTTACATTTTTTATTTGTTATTATTCACATCAAAGCAAAAATTATAATATTTAATCGAGAAAAGTACCTGAAGGAAAGGAATGGTAAAGGTGACTGATATAGGCCATGGAGATGGTATTGTTCACAAATAAAAGTAAAATCGATTCACCATATAGTCATTCTGCATTTACGTTCTTGTATTCAAGTTAAACACTTATTACTGTATAATTATAGTCTATTGTTTTACGCTCTAAGGCTTTATTACTCGAAACTTTCAGTATTTGTTTAACAGCATGGAAAGAATCCGATTTGTGACACTCAAGTATTACTTTGATAACTGTGAATGCCGGGCCATGCCATTATAAGTTCTTTTTCTTCTAATAGCCAAGGTACTTATTAACCGGTATGTGTTAACAAGGGTAAAATAGGTCAATAAATTTTACTCAAGTTGAATTATTATAATTTCTTTGCGCTACTTCATATTCCCTAAATACAGTGGAATTAGATTTAAATGTCCTCTTCCTGATTTAAAGTTTTCCTCTAACAAATAAAAACTTGGAGACTCTTGACCTTTTACAAATAGAGAACTAATAAAATTTGCTAACTTTAAATTTAACCTAAACAAAGAAAATTTTGTATTCCGTTAAATACCAGAATTCGTCACTTTTTATTTAATGTCAATATTGCGATTTGTGATTCTTTGCAATTCAAGCTTTCCATAAATTTTTACGGGTGGTAAAGACAAATCATAGATTAAATCTGCATTGGCCAAATATTGAGCCTGCATCAACACATGAATAGAAGGTTCCGGGACAAACTTCCTTGATATTTAAATACGAAAGGAATTCTCAGATTTTAAAAAGATCTCGGAAGCAATTTAGTCAAGATTTGAATGTTATTTTGGCTAGAGAATGCAAAAAACGAAAGATCGGAATATTTCTGCTTATCGGAAGTTAGCTCAATTATTCAATGGTGAAAACAAACTCGTTTATTTAACTGAAATGTCTAAATGATATGATAAGTTTCATTATTTCAAAAACCAGTTATTTGCATCTTGTTTGCTCAACAACCGCGAATTTGGTAATTAGTGAGAATATATATTAAACGAATCTAATACATTAGCATATAAATATGGCAAAGCGCCAAAAAAAGTGTATTTGGCGGGTAATGCGTATATCATTAGTTAATTAAAAAAGCACATTAAATTTTAATTAATATTTATAATTTAATTGATTTAACAGTAGATGAAAGTTAACTGAATTATTATTACGGAAAGAGATATTATGTGGCCTAGTTTGATTTACCACTGAAAATAATAAACTTTTCAAATAAATATTCAGTTCACCGGAAGAGGAAACCCGGCTAGTGGTTTTCGGCATTTACTCGCTTACACTTTTTCAGTACTTTTAATGAAAAATTATTCTCAATTTTACCTCAAGCAAGAACAATTAAAATCGTAAAATGTTAAGATATTTCTTTCTAAGACTGATAATTCAACATCACTTAATGATTCAAATGATACAAAATTAATGTCTACTTATATTTGAAGCCCTATAAATTGTTTCTTTTTTGTAGGACTCTAATTTTAATATATTAATAAAGCTTTCATATTTACAAAATAATATTAACTTTTAGTGGTACAATGATAAAATAGGAAGTAGAGGAAGAGTTATTAGTTCCAAACTTCGGAAAATTATATTTGTTTTCATTATCAAAATTAATATGCATCGAAAGAGAATGAAGACTTTGCACAAATACTTATGCAATTAATATGCATGGTTAACTGGTTAACTTTTTCAAGAAAATGCTTTCGCTTATACAGATTGTGAACGTGGGTATATGGGAAGTGGTTGACCGTCGAGTTAGACCATAATTTTGTAGTGGCAGGATTACACTTCCTGGTATGAAAGTAGAAAATCCAAAATAGATAATCAGAACAAAATAATTATGGTCTGCGAACTCCATTTAAATGCATTGGGAAATATTCAATTCGGCTTCTAGTAAATGTACTACTTGAGGTGCATCTCATCTACAATTAATTGATTTAGACTAAAAACCTATTCGTGGGGTTTCAATGGGTGTAATAGTAATATGTAATAGGCAATTCGAATAAATTAAATGATTTATTAAATTACTTGCAAGATGAGAAAAATTATATAATTTAATACCTCCCACTTTAATCAGATAAAAGTTCCTTAGGCCGGAGATAGAAGATGAAGTGCGATACGACTGCATTGAAGGTTTTAGATCTTACCTTTGTGCGTGGTCGTCTACCATAGCAGAAATCATGAGTTCAACACCTATTGGTTCACATCTAATAATCTGGATAGTCAGTCGCAACGGTTAATTTTGCTAAATAAGTCGGGTGGCTAAGTGCAGGTTTCTCATTGAAACAAGATGCCTTCTTTCTAGCCATGATGAATGTTGTTGACATTTGTCCAGATAGGTTCGAAAAGTTTGAATTTATTTATTTCTGCGAATCCTTTCCTATAGATTTCAATCTTATTTCCACCTGGTTGAGCCGCTAGTGGGTCGAAATTTTAAAGGCTCTCTCGGGACAGAAATGAATCCCAACAGACAAAAAAGTGATTCGAAAGATATCTTCTCACATGATGAAGAGCTTTCGTTATGCATCGCTGCCTGTACAATTAGTTCGAATATTTTGAAAATATAGATCAAATATATCTCCAGCCGAGCATTTTTAACTTTGACAACTTGTTCAGTTGCCCACTTTATGGATCTGAAACTACTCAGACTCTGGGAGAGAAAGAAAGAAGGCTAGTAGCTCCAACAACGGTCCACTATTAAAAAAGTAAACAAGCATAAATAGACTTGAAGATTGAATAAATTATTGGCTGACAGGTTGACAAAGAGTGGTGCCAATTGATTCTTTGCTGATGTTTGCACATATACAGGTCTGAGCGTAAAATCCAATTAGCAGTAGTTTGATACATGAGGGATGAACTTACGAGCGCACTCCTAGTTTACTGAATCGAATGAAGGGAAAATATTTGACTTGGTTTCCTAACAGTAACAAAATCATGGACATTATTAAAACTGGGAAATGGCTGTTCGAGTGCCTTGGGCTCTATAATGAAGATTTTGCTTTTTAAGAACCAGGAAGGATGCGTTTGAATAAACTGAATTTCAAATAATATAACATTTTATATTTTTCATTTTCATTTTCCTTTTTCATAAAAGGGTAATAATTGTGAATTATTGGCTTTTAAACACAAAATTTTTTCTCAATTTCCAATTAATCCAACTATCTTACAAAAAAGTAAAACAACTGAGCGGAGAAGCTCTATTGAAAATAGAAAGTACTAGCTTGACACTGATTCGCCCTCCTTCGGGATATTCTGCTAGGGAAACAGAAATTCCCATTATGCGAACGTCATTAGAACCGACAATAAATAATAGATTAGAGCAGCTTCAAATTTTCTATCAGACGAGAACACGAACATTTGTAGATTTATGTAGAGATACACTGTGACTAAATAAAAATGAATGAACAATAGTAATCAACAAATAAGGATATACATTTATTTTAAATAATATCACTTTAAAAATTGAAAGGGCTGTTTTTCTTTCGGTTATTCAGTGGCAGCTAACCTTAAATAATGGCCTATTTGAGGAAAATTCAAAAACTTACGATATTGTGTTGTGCAAACGAATTATTTATCTCTGTATTCATTTTGCAAAATTTTAAATGACTGTGGCGTCTATAAAATGTAACACCCGTTATTCTTAATTCAATTGCACTTCAAAATATCGAAAATAAGAAAGATAAAAATGAATCACAGTAGTATGAACCAACTGGTTAACAAGCTCAGAATACTGCGAGCATGGTCTCATCCAGAGGCGTGAAGGTATGAAATCTTGAGCATTGAGCTCATGAACATTTGGACTTCAGAAAGTGAAATATAACTTCCTGAAGTAGTGGATAACTTAATACTTCCAAAATCAAACCAAGTGAAATTCGTGATAATTTTATTTCATTAAATGCCTCTGTTCGACCCCCACCACTGTTTCATCTTTCATTTGACAAATTTGCTTCTTCATGTGTTTAAATTCTCTCCAATTATTAAAAATCGTAATTCTTTTCAGTAATAATCATGTTATAACACTATAGTAATAATATTCAAACTTTTAGATATTGACTGTCCAATATTGCCTGAGTGGGTATTTGAAGTATTTAATACTTGCTGACGTGCTTCAGTGTCAAGACAAAGTTTTTCCCTTTATCTTCTTACTAAAGCGCATAAATGATGAATTCGAAATAGTTAGGATGGCGACTTTTATAGAGCAAATTAGAACAAGGAAATCTGACTTTGTCAAAACGATTTATGTAGACATAAACATTTGCCATTGTTTTCTGTTATAAAAGTCAAACGAACAAGTTATTTGAATATGAAAAATTTTGATCATAGTTTATGACCCTACTGTTGAACAGAAGATTAAAATCAGAAAGATATGATTTATTTGTCACTCTGTTTAATTTCATTGCAGGCATTTACGGTTTATAGATTGACGAAATGTGAATGAAATTCGTTTCCCTTTTTTAAATTAATGGGTACATTTTATTGGCATTTAAATGTGAGAACTTTATGATAATTTCCACTTCAAAGTTTACTTAAATCACAGGACAATTAATTAGTTAATTTTTAGTAATAAATTTTAACTTAAGAGCCTTTCTGTGCTAAAAATATGTAATTTCGTATCATTCTGCCAATATCTTCGCAGTAAGAAGAGAAAATACGTCTGAAATTGTGTAAGTATCTATTTATGGTAATGAGTAAGACAATAAACATAGATAATATTCGATAATCTACGTAGGAAGATATGTGTTGAATCAGGAATACAGATCTTGTATAAGTAGGTGATTTATTTTGCAATCAAAAAATTTTTTATTGTAAATAATTATTTTCTGAAAGCATTCATTATCTGGGACCTCCAATCAAAACCCAATCGAAGGTAATGCCTTCAAATATCTGAAGTCAAGAAAACCTTGGGGGTAAAGAGAAGCTGTTATATACGATGAAAAAACGAATAAATAAAGCAAAAGAATAAAATATAGTTTTCATAGAAACAGGAGGCTGTAAAATGCAAATGCCATTAATACTGGCAATAAATTTACAAGCTTTCTTTATGACGAAGGAATATCTGAACAAATTTTCCTGAAAGATTGAGAATTTATAAAGCAAAAAATATTATTCTGTTTATTTTTCACCTACATAATAATATAAGAAATTGTTGCCGGTATCAATGGAATTTTATTAAGGATCATGCCTTTTAATTTCCCTTTGACGTAAATTCTAATTAAAACTAATCTTTGAATGGAAAATTTCGCAAATTTTTAAGTTAATATGTACTTTATTAGTTTTTACATTTTGAACGGCAAAATTTTTAAATTGAATTTAAAGTAGTTTTATTAAAGCCAAATCTTTCTTTTATCATTCATTTACAAGAAAAACCAAAGGGACTTATAAAATATGCAGAATTTGATCATAATTCAGTTAATGATTATAAAATAACTCATGATTTTGGGATATTTCCAAAAATGTAAAAGTTCTACCTGTTTATTTCATTTCTATGGGAAAATCTGAAATCTTGATGAGATATTAAATATTCCCTTTTTTCTCGCCTATTTCTTACTGAAGTATTATAAAAATACTAAAATTATTAATGATACATTAAGAAAACAGCGCTCGTTTTTTTAAAATCACGATAAGTTGTTCCAAGTTCGGTTTTCTACTGAATTCTTAACGTTTTTTCCTAAATCTAATTTTCTAGCTAAAAAATTTGCTTTAAATACGCTTAAATAGTTTTCTAGTGAAGTAGATTTACTGCGTAAAGTTGAATATATGAGCACTCGGATATTTGTTACAAATATATATTTTGAAAAAAGAAAATTGGAGTGGAATTCAAGTTGTCAAATTTGATTAAATTTTGATTAAGTAAACGGGCAACTAAACAGTTGTATGATCACGTATTCATCTTCTGTTAGAATAGATAAAGTTGGGGCCACGGAATGAGATTATTCTAATGGGTTAAACAAAAGCACTTAAAAAGTAATAACTGATAAATTGTCTTTAGTCTACTATGAAACACTTACCAAGCTCCGTTAAGAGGAAAATTTTTTGTAACATCTGATATCCATACGAACTGAAGGCGAATGCACACAAAATATAATGGCCGGGGCAAACTATGACCCCAAGAGAGTCAATAGTGATATTAGTCCATTGTGATTGAAATAAAATTCTTCAAAGTCAATTTCTCTTTTTCCAAATCTGAAAACAATTTATTTAGAAAAAATCGTACAAAGAGTGCCCTAGGACTGATTAAATGCAAATGCTCAAAGAAAGGAAAGCGAATAACATGAATGCTTTTCTTTTAATTATTGAAAATCCCAACCGCCCTTTAGGGCATTTATTAGTCACAAATCAGTTAAGACATAGGGCGAAATTCTTAGTTTTAACAAAAATATGCCTTTTGCAATGCTCATCTTCTCATTAATTTGTAAACTCATTTTTCCCAGTAAATCCATTTCTGGACAAACTGAGGCGCTTTAAAAATCACATGACACAAAATATGGCATTTACCGTCTGAACGAACTCATTTTTCTTTCTGTTTTAAATTTGCTTACTACTTTTCACCAACAGTTTAACTGAATTTGGAATACATAATTGGAAATACTCATGTATTCTAGTTTCCTCTTTTGTGTGTATCGGTGGGTATCTCTCAAACATCTTCGAATCTTTATCAGGAAGGCAAAAATGATCGTATGCGAACTGTGCATGCTTGGTTTTAAGTCACGCAATTATTCAACACAAAGCTATCGGGTTAGACAAATGAATTCACACACTTTCAGCGTAAATGTATTAATTTTCTTTATTCTCTGGTTCAGATCAATAGTCCGATGATTTGAATCAAAGCAAAAACTTACCTTAACTTTAGCTATTTTTCAGTGTGAGGGAAGTGAACAACTGAACAACACATGCTGTTTTTCAAGAAGTTCCCGAGTATGTTTGTCAGGAACATAAGCTCATTTGGCAAGCTAAGGAGCAATGTCCACATTTAAGTACACAGGGAGTGACTCAGCGTGAGATTTACATATGAGATGTTGACGCTTCCATTGAAGTCAAATAAAAACTGTGCTCATTCAGAATTAATAGCCCCAGCTTGAAAATTTATTCCAGTGTCAACAGTGCGCGTTAATTAGTTCTCTATTCGAGGGTTGTAAAATAATAATGAGCACCAGATGAATATATTATTGAAAATTTAAGGGCTTTAAAATGTGGAAGAGGGCACAGTAGCAGGCATTTGAAAAACAATAAATCAATGAACGTATTGGAAATCATTTAACTTGTCTACAAATAAGCAAATCGACATGAATGAAAATACTGCTGAAAAATCGGAGTTTAATGCTATAATCATTACCTTAAATGGGAAAATTTATAAGAAATCCGTGAAGCATTATCAAAAGAAAGGATAGACTTCAAGAGAGAATTAATAATATTTTAACAGCTAACATCATTTTGTCTTAATTTAGCCTCTCAAACCCAGGATGTGTAACTAACCAAAAATAGACTTCCTCGGGTTAATTTGCCCTCAATCGGCATTTGCAATGGCAGACTGAGAAGAAGAAGAAGAAAGTTGACTATTTTGCAATTATAAGGGACTAGCGGAAGGCACCAGAGTTTGAGTTGTGCTGATGAGAAAGAGACAGGAGATGGAGAATGAAGAGGAAATATAGACGCAGGTGTATAAAATTTACGGAAATGATCTAATCCATAACTTAGCAGGGCGAGTGCAAATCGATAATCAATATATAGGGACAAATTTTAAGCGGGAACTCAGATACAGACAAAAATCCATAAAGGTTTAACCAGAATAGTTAAATTTGTCGGGTAGTTCATTTTGTCCAATAAGAACCTTCAAACATGATCTCAAAGATACAAATTGGACAAAGTGATAAGTAGCTGTCAATATTTAACTTACTGAAAAACAAATTTGGCTGAGAAAAATTTCATTGCATGGCCAATTTTTAAAAAGTTTCACCTTGATGGGGAAATTTTAAATATATATTCCACAAATCAGTTCTAGTACGCGTTCAAGCAAAAGCAGAGCCACATACATTAGGCGGCGGCGCCTATTCTATCTGTTTGTTCAATGGGTTGATATAAGCAAAGGCGATCTGCTTGTCTGAATTTATATTTAACCCAAGTTCACAAAAATATTAATACCATATATAGTTTAGTGTGAAAAATCATTAGGGTAATTTTGATTTGTTTTGGTTCATTTTTACGATCTACACCCAGATGAGAGGGTAGCACAAGTTCCTGTTGTTGTAGCGAAAACTTATAACGGTCCAATAATAATAGAAACATTCAGCGTAAACACTAGTACTATTAATTTTTATAAACAATAACAAGGTTAAGTATTATTTCAATAAATCCGAAGGCAATTTAAGTAAAACATAAATTTCGTGAAGAGAATATATATATGATTAATTTTCATAATTTAATTTTGCTTTGCCAGTTATTTAGCCTATGGAGTCATCTTTTCACATTAGAATTTCACATTTACATAAACACTTATAGAATTGGTAGAACTATATGTACAACATTCCAACACATTGAAATGAATGTCCTGCTAAGGTTAATTATTACCTTTCGTTCATTCAGACATTCGTATTCCTAGGTTTGATAGTTTTCCTCCTTCGACTTGAACTATTAATTTCTGCAGGTTATATTTGAGGAAAGGTTATCCATGACATGTTTTTTCACCTCAATCTCTTAGTTTGTGACGGTAAGAAAAACAAAGAAATAAAGAAAAGGAAGTAAACTACAAGTTTAATTGCTTGTTGAATCTCATAAAATGTTTCTTTAAGCTAGTAGAGATCACTAGCATGACAGTAGTAGTTATTTCTACTCAGGTAATTTAACATTTTAATTAGATTTATTTATTTTTTAATACTTCATTAGAGCTTGCACTTTTAAGAAGTCTAAATTCTCATTTAATAAATCCCAAATGACTTGTTTATCATCCGACTGAGTTCGCTTAACAACTTGCATCCGTAATTGTAGGCAAAAGTCTACCTAAGCTATAACTCTTCTAGTTATTTTCGATCCTCACAACATAACACGACAAGATAGAGATGAGAGAATTGGCTTGTTGGAGAGCTTCATTGAGATTGGAAAGCTCATGGTGGGTGATAGAGAGTGCTTGTGGCAAGTAGATTGCACCTTTGGGGAAGAATTAGACGGAATGAGAATAAAAACTGACTCAAATATGTCTGGATAGATAACAGCTGGAAGGCGATTGCGTCACATCAAATCTCATAAGAACGTTAGGAGGACGCCTAAGTGTCGGACAGTTTAGGGATTTGGGTCATGGAGTGTGAGAAAAATAGCCCAAATAAGGAAAGTCACTATATGGAATGAAAAACCACAACAAGTTCCCTCACCTCACATTTTGACCCCCTTCCACTAACTTACATCATCACTTCTGTCTTTTTACATTTGGTTCGGATTAAATTAGTTGTTAGAAAATTAACCTGATGGTTGCTGACTTCTTTGTAAGAACAAAGTTTAAGCAGTCTTGATCTCAATTTTGAGGGTTTAAAAGATATCTTCGAATTTAAATTTGGGATAACTGAGATAACGGCAGATGTATCCAGGGATGTTGCCAGCATGAGGCCATAAACAGAATAATCTCAAAGCGAGCACAGTTAAGCCTTCAATGGTACTTGAAACAATCTTCAGAATAACAGGAGAAGGCTGTTATTATTACCCACAGTTAAATAAAAAATTGTCCATTTTTTATTGTGGGAAGCTACTGGTATCGATTAACAGAAAGTCCAACAAATAATAGAGGGGGGAGAGAATCATAAAGATACTTAGAACAACCTCAAGGTATTAAAGAGTCTTACTTCATTGGATTTTTGGATTCGGATTGTGCAATTTTAGTTAAATGAGTAGTTCGGGTGCCCAAATTATAATTGCATGATTCGTCTCCTGAATTGCAAGAAATGTAAGCTGCGTTCACTCAAGGTGAATGATAAAGAAATGAATTAATTAATTCACTAATTACTTATAATGTGTACGTAAAGCAGTCAAATATTTTTTACAAATTATTTACAGCTGGCAAACTTTAATTTGCAGATAATCATAATGACGCATTGTGAGAATCGAATTAAAGTAGTGGCGACGATATGAGAAAATAAACGTTCAGACTAATCGCTACAGCAGCCTCGAAATCTTACTAATCCATTATTAACATCTATGGGAAATCCTAAATGAGAATCATTTTGACTACGATCAAATGTCTCTCGCATCGATAACAAACTGCAACATAGCCCTACTAAAGTGACAAAGTATTATTGAGCCTGCAGTAAAGATAATGCATATAGTAAGATTCATAGATAACTCCTGGAACAGTGATTTTATGCTTGCCGGGATAATTGTCACCTCTATTCAATTTCATATGCTCCAATGGCATAGTGGTCGAATTGCATGCCTGAAAAGTTGGATGTTACCTGATCAGTACCCATCAGTGTACTTCCAGTCATTGCTATGACAAATCCCATAGGTTAAAACTGGTCTGTGTATGGACGAAATTCTCATTTCACAAACTCCCCCACCAAAGAAGGCTTCATTCAATGAGTGCTGGATTAATACAAACTCTCTTTTGCTCATTTTCCTATTATAAGGTATTAAATGCAATTTACAAGTTAATGGAACGCCCTCTAACTTCAAACCTAACCCAATAAATCTCAATTTCGTTCCCAACATGACAGAGATATAGCAGTGATATGTCTAGAGTGAAAAGGTCATTTATTGAACAAAAGGTATAAAATTAAATATTATCAAGAATTTATTTTGTAAGGGAGGAAGGATTGATTTTGAATATCCGCACCATTCCATCTTCACCGCCACTAGCCAGTATGGACTCCTCGTCGTTGATTGGATGGAGAGCCAGGCATTTGACAGAAAGACCCATATGTGACCAATTAGCAGGCATTTTGAAAAGTGAGGTGCAAGTTTGGTCGGTCAATGATATCGCCAGCAGTTCGATGCCGCCAGTTTCAAACCCGACAGCAGCAAAGAAGGCGCCGGCGTGGCCGCAGATGGTTGAACCAATATCGAATGAGGTGATGGGCTCAGAGAGAGACCAAGGTGAACCGATTCGCTCCCCACTCTCACTATCCCATGCCATTATCTGTTTGTCTCGAGAGGCCGTAAAGAAAGCTCTAAAATGTTAAAAATACTGAAGATGTTTTGAGATCAGAAAACATAACTTCATTTACATTATGTTTATGTGTGCAACAAACCCTCTTCCTAACGAAGCCTCTGAAGCGTTCAGGTCAAACAACATACATACCCAGACATCGATATTTGTGTGTCGACTAACCGATCCTCATCATCATCCTCAAGGCCAAAGTTATGTGTAAAGTTAGAGTTTACCAACAATTCTAATTAATCAGTTAGTCAATAACCGTCGGACATCGTGAATAAGAATTTGCTCAGAAATCCACAGGGCGAATCATGCACTTTAAATTTAGGAACGTGTAGCAGTGAATTGCCCATTGGGCAAACATTGTACAACCCGAAAATAGAAAAAGGAAAGGCGGACTTCAGTCTCAATAGCTTTTCGATCCCCCTCCCCTTTTTTATTTGACTTTGTTTGTACTCGGGTTAGAATGCCATCTCAATAAGAAATTTTGTAATCTTTCCCATGCCGTGGGTTATAAAAATAGAATAATAAATAAAAAGAGGTTAACTTCTTAACAAAGTGACGCTGAGGACAGTTGCTTGAACTTCTCACTTCTTCTGGATTAGAGTTTAGACAAGTCAGGTTACATAAGTAGTGTCAAATTAGTGGAATTTTATTCAAATTAGCCATTTCGATTCTTTAATTTCTATTCAAGCCTACGAACTCAAAGTATAACAGTGAGGATAGTCAGAAATAATAGCGTTCAGTAGTGTTAGTTATTCACAGATAACATTATAGATTGCCACAGTCTAGACATCCGAAAAGTATATGAATGAAGGCGTAGAATTAAATGAGAAATTTAAAATTCATGAAAAACGCAGTAGGTAATAAAACATTTTTAATTTTGAACAAGTAACAACCTAATTCTCAATTCATTACTTGTTTGTCCTCAAAACCAGCCAAGCCATTAGCAAACACTGCTAAAAGCATATGACCAGATCATATATCCCAGTATTTAAGGCACTAATGAGATTTACCTACTACGCAAGCTCATATCCAAGAGAGCGTTTTCCAGTAGAATCATGGAAATGGATATTAATAAGAGGCAACACAACAGGGTTTGGTGAAGTTGAATAAAAGAATTGCTCTCCTTATCTGTACCTGACTTATCTACTATAATTGGGTCATAAAAAATTGCTCAATATGAATTAGCCAATCTGGCTATCATCATCATCCATCCATCCAACTGTATGTATCTTCGTGGTGCTCGATTTGCTTCTTCCAGACGAGTCTGGTTATACTGTTAGAACTAAGGCGTTTACTCGTGGAAAGCGTATTTAATGTAGAACAGCTCGTTGGATATTGCAGGGACCTTTCAATGATCCCTTATTTGGCTATTCTGGAGTAAGTCGGTATTGAACTGACATGCCAATGCATCATATAACTTACGTATTATCAGGTGACCAAGCACATGACCAAATGATTCTGGAATGTGCATTTTTTCCCGGACGCTTATAAAGTTGGAAATTTGGATGCATTTCATCTCCAGAATCATTACCAGCCTTCCAAAGAGCCCACAATCTATCCCGCGAGACTGAAACCAACTTGTCACCAGCAGTGTTGAAACGCATCTGACTCACGGTCAAACGATGGAAATGAAGTGTCTATAGCGGGCATATATACCAAAGTTATCCACAATGTCGAAAAAGAATGGTAGAACTACTGAGTAGAAGAGGTCATTACCTGGTGAATCTGCCAGTTATCTGTACGCCAGAGAAGGATTTGAGCAAACTCTTCTTTAGCTGCTTTGCAGGTTGACGCAAGGAGAGTGCCTTGGGGATTGAGTGCCAGAGAATATAACTGTGGAAAAAAGAACAAAAAATAAATTGTACGATTCTTCTTCAAAATATCAAAGGAGTAAGGCGAGTTCAATTATTATTGTAACAGTGGCAAGACGCCGACACGCTCGGTGACAAGTATTTCGGTAGAAGCATAATATATCCACAGCAGGTTCTCCCACCTCAAAGAGAAAATTTCTAGTTATTGACAAATTAGGCGCATACAATTAATCTTAGATATCTTTTAAAGGCTTTTTTGCAGAGAAAAAAAAACTAATTATTATTAAACAAGATAAAGATGAGAAAATCATAAGTCATTAAATTCATTTTATAATAAAAGAATCGATTAAAATTCTTATCAAAGGTAAAAGTTGAACAAGAACATACATCACAGTGCAAATATTAGGGGGAAATAGAATGATTTCAATTTTAAAAGGTAAAGAGTTTCTTTACCTGAGATGTTCAATGAATTTAAGTTCTATAGAAACTTAGCTTCAGAGTTATTGAATGAAAGTTATACTTGATGACGGTTCTCTCACAGACGATAGTTCACATGCATTTTTTGCCATCGCACATTTCACAAACTAATTCTAATTCATTTTAGAATAGAAGGAATCATATATTTGGAACTATGCCATTTTGTAAGATTGGGTAGCATCGGCCAGCGCATTTTCTAAGCCACAGAGGGGTTCCATTATACAAGACCTTGGTGATTTTCAATTTGAGAAAGCGTCTTAACTTTAGGGTATTAAAAAATCTTCATTGGAATTTTCGATTCAGGTTGTATTTTACTTTCTTACGGTAAATTTACTCCGCGCTCGACAATACAAATCTCACTAACTGCCGCCTAGACCGGTAAGTGAATTCCTTTATGTTATTAAATTATTCTGTCCTGGACCTAATTTTTCAAACACATATAGTAGTCAAAGCACTGCTGAAAGGTTTAATTCAATTCACTGGCAATTGTTGTATATATATGTATAGGCATTTAGTTGAGTTGAATACATAGAGGTGGGATTGAAATTCCGATCAACACTTAAAGATGCTGAGATATTTCTCAGCGTAATTAATACCTCCGTGAATCGACTTACTGAAACCTCACTGAGTCTGGCACTATGTTTGTTTACTGTTATGACCGTAGAAAATAAGCAATTCATTAAGATGAAGGGAAACCCGGTAAATACTTAAATGAAAAGCACTAGTTTCTCTTAGAAAACTCTTAAAATCATTCATTTACATTCCAAAAGAAAACTGTGTATTTTAAGACTGCGATGTTATAATTGACTGTAGAATGTTCATCCGCCACTTCACATCCAGCGATAGGAACGATACCAAGATTGATTAAATAATTGACCTCCGATCAGAAAACTTTAAAACGTTTATACATATATAAGTATGCATACCAAGATTAAAGAAAACATTACCGTTATTGAACAATGTCGACCTTCTTTGTTATAGCTTACTAAGACTAGAAGTAAACACATAATCAGTAAGTTAGCATACAAACAAGCTTTGTGATACGAAGACAAATAGTACAGCAAATTTAGTAGGTGGGTTCCACATCTTAACTCCAACAATTTTGGGATAGCAAAAGAAATGGGCAGTTCTTCCATTGCGTGTCGTTGCAAAACAGCTCAAAAATCTATGCATTTAACGTAGGATAATTAGAGTGCGAATACTGCCTCAGAGCAGCAACTTACCTCACTCCAATGACAGTAATCGACATTTTAATATATGACGTCATTTTCACTTGCCTGATCATATACTAAAGTACGTTTGGTACTGAGAAGACTATCAGTGGAGAGCCTAAATCGCCGTATAGCATTGCTCCTATTTAGTTAACCTCAAGATTACTTAGCCCCGCAATGTTAAAAAATTGGTTTCTGGTCTCTTCGATCCGCTCTTGGCTGTAAGAAGATACAAAAAAATTGAAATGGCACGACCAACCATGGAATTAAATCACCCGATCGGTAAGATCTGAATGTCGCGAACACAATCTCTCCAATTAATCAGCCAGTCAAATCAGTAAATTTAGGCATTAGGACTTTACATAGTGAACCATATCCCTCAAGAGAACATGGACAATTCAATGCTTTAAATTTACATGGGCAAGAATTAAAACTTCTATTGGAGTATTAATGGCAAATAGCTTTCTAGGTGAAATTAAAGCAAATAAAAGCGACATCCATTAAAGTTGCATTGGGGTGGAATAAACAAAACTCCGCAGTTGGACAGGAGTGTAAAAAACTCATCCTCACGGTGGCACGAGCTGCTATCAGTCTGTCCAAAGCCGATGCTGTTAAGCTGGTCCCAATGTTTGAGATAAGTGCAAAGAGCTACATTAGCAGTCTTCTCGTTATACGATGATCAAAGAAATTAGAAAAAAAAATTTAGTTGTTTTTGCTGGAAGACGAAAGAGAAATTAATAATCCAGGCATGAAAAGGATTGATGGCCGAAATAGCTAAACAGATTGCGGAATAAAAAGTAAGGCATGACATGTTTCATTCATTAAGTTTCATTCATTTATGAAACTCATAAAGAAAAACAGAGCAAAAAACTTCACATATGGAATATGGAGTAGTAATAGCTACCTCTCAAAAGTCATTGAGCTTTATTAATTTAAGACGTAGTAAGTTTGTAAAGAGTAAACTGGCAATGCAACCACCCAAAATATAAATGATCGAAACATGTGTTCGATTGTATCTTGCAGGCTTAAAAACAGACCTCTAATTTATGGAGACACATAAACTCTAAACGTGAACGAAAATGACGAGCACATCTCTTTTTTACTTACCTCATTACCATGGCCGTAGAGCTTGTTTGTTTCCAACCAGAGCGTTGTTTCTGTGAGTGCTGATTCCGTGGGAGGATATGATTGCTTCTAAAAACGATAAAGCGATAAAAATTATAGAAAATACTATCAAAAACTATTTCTACTCATAGGAATCCTCCACTCCATTAAGCAAATCTAAAAAACTTCCCAAGCCTATTAAAGAAAGTGTTAAAAATACCTAAACCAGATAGAAAGATTTTCTGCAACCGTTCTGATGATTAGACCACATTATACTATCTATTCTACCATTTAAAAGGATTAGCCAGTTATCCACCAGATGTCCACCAATGAGTAACGATCTCATAACTTCTAGTCTGGCAGGTGTGCACGTTGATTACTGTGTTCTAAATCCCTCATGTTTGTTAAATTTCATTGTTTCATTATAAATAAAGTTTTAAAATAGCCAAATACCACTACTGACATTGAATACATCAAAGAAAATTGCATTATTTTCATAAAAATGATCAACAATACGCGCCCTATTCGAAAAAATAGATTCAGATGTGGCAACAAAGAAAATGAACCCATTGTCAGTTTGACAATGTTCTCATCAGTCAGGAAAGAAAGTACATGGTCAGTTAGGAAAAAGGCAAGGAGATTTCATTAAATGGATCTGCAAAATATTAATTATATCTTTTCGTAAACTTTTGTCCACTGAATTTCCTCTGAATGATTAATTTAACCCTTACAACTATTCGCTTTGAAAATACGAAGAAGAGATAAGTGCTGCATTATGAATAAGTTAAAAGTTATGGAGCGCAAAATCAGTTTCTAATGTAGCTTTGGTTAAAAAATACACAAGTAGATGTGATATTTTATTAATATTTTATTATTGCAGCCTACTTTAAGTTAATTCTAGTGTTCTGGTGCAATGAAAACGCCCTAAATGGGGTCAATCGGATGTACTTGGCCACTAGATGGGATGAGCCATTCGAGAATCCACGATCAACTAGTCAATCTAATCAATCAAATATTAAATCACTAAGAAAACCTAGGGGTTAAATCCCGAAAATTATAACTTTACAGTGGTAGGGGATGACGCAGTAAACCAAACGCATTAAGTGAAAATTTGACAAATTTACATCTTCTCTGGAGCAAAATCCAAAAATTCTAACGGCCTATCTTTCGAAAGGCATCCATACGGCTAGCAAATCTGTGCGAAGAAATGTCATAAACATTTATTTAATTTACAATTGGGAAATATTTTTATGCCTAAACGACAAGATACATAAACACATCTTAAAAATATTGGGTCAACGTATAACCATAATCACAGTTAAAGAGAAAATACTCATATTCAATAAAAAGGTGAAAACAAAGAAGGAACAAAAAATGACCTAAAATCTTACGATATATTCCGGATTTGCTTCAATTAGATCCTGCTCCTCTTCTTCGATCATGGGTCGATTTGAGAGACCCTGTTCAGGTTGAACAGCAGCTAAAAAATCAGGAAAATATAATGCTATTTCTCTTAACAAAAGGCGCCCAGGAATTATCACTCACCTAATGGAAGCAGTTGCAATCCAGGATGGGTTTTAATAGTAGCCTCACTGAGAAACCGTTCCACAAAGCTCTCCGTAGCTGAGAATACGCGGCCTACTTTTTCATCACCAGCGGAGATATAGTGAATGAAATCCATGCTGACTACACTATTGATTTCATATCCATGCAGCTGGGGTCTAGCCAGTTCTCGCCACATTCGAACTGAATTCGGGAAAATGGAATCAGTCAACGAGCAACTACTTACAACTATTGAGTAGTCGTTATTATTTACCTGGAGGTGAACAGCCACTTCCTTCGGTGTAGAAAAGACCATGAAGTCGAACAGTAGAATCAAGACCACACGTAAGTAAATAGGCGGGATAGACAGATATGGAAGACTCTCCGTCAACACTACTAGCAATAGATTTGATTGGAGCTCCATCAATTACCTCTCGACACCAGGAGAGATCCGTAACTGTGTTGTAGTGACCGGTCAGTGTAATGCGTGGCTCACCGTTTGTAGACCAGGTCGACAAATCACCCTGAAGAATGAAAAGTTAAAACATTCAAGGTAAGCGGTAAGGTGCAACAGAAAGGCATGTTTCAACCAGATTCTTTTAAGCTTAGTGACCCACTAACGTACTTTTTCTTTGTCACTCCTTTTAGCAAGAACAGGGATTGCAGCTTAGAACCCCTCACTTCGGTTTTCTACTTTTAAGAAACTCTTCTACCATAAGTAAAAATGTGTTTTCTAGTTCCTCTAGATCCTATCGCCTTCTTATCCTGTTTTGTGGTAAATTTGCTAGAGGCCAGAAGGTCGATAACTTTATAAAACTTCACCATCATACTTTAGTTACTCTTACAAATGCAGTACTTTCTAACAGAAATTACGAAGAAGCAATGAGAGACGTCATTCACTGTTATAAATCACGAATTCAAACTATGTAATAAAATAGTTCTCTCTTAAGCTTCACCCGACTTAATGGGTGAACTTTGGTGGAGTAATTAGATAGCTTTCTGGTTTTCTCAAAATACAAAAAAAGATAAAGATTTTCTCTCTCACACTGACTGTGTAATGACCTCGTGCTCAGATATGATTTCCCGTCACTCCATTCTGCGCATGAATCACATCGGCCTTTGAACAGATTATCGGTTTCTCATCCTATTATTTAATCCCTTCATGTTGAACTTTACTCCCCTAGTTAGCCACAAGTTCAGTTTACTTAGTGTGAGGCTGACGTCTTCCCCCTTTATTCCCTTCAAATAAATAAATAAAACAGTCCCTCCCTCTTATTTTGAGGTATTGACGTTCGTAAAGCTTGGAATGAGAATTACTTGGTTTTTCTCTTTGCCAGAAGGTAAGAATATATCAAAGATTCACAAAAAGAAAGTCCGTATTCACAGTAATCCTAAAGAATTCGCGATAAAGGAAAACATAATTATTACCCACAGTAATACAACAAAATACAATTTTTAATTGCGGGAAGTTACTGAAATGGGCCAACAGAAGGGGGAAGGGATTAAAAGAGGATATTGAGGTCAACGTCAAAATTTCAAATAATCTAACTTTATTTGATTTTAGACTAGAGTTAAAATTTTTACCTGTCTCACCTCTGTTGTGTTAAGACTGCAAACTGCTGACATTCGTGCAAGATCATTTTGATCCTCAGCATGAATTAGTGGCAGGACCGACCATCACAATTAAACAACCAGTCAATAAGCACTTGACATTGTAGATATGCAACCCTAGGGAAGATTCATGAAACTTGAAACGTGAGCTGCACAGTTAGTAAGGGAAAACGCGCAACATTTCACTGATCTATTCCCCTATCATCCAAATCGCTAATCATCCTCTCATTTCATTTTTTATCTATTTTACATCTCCATAATGAACTGACTTAACCTGACTGATATTCTCTAACTTCTCTGTTCCTGCACGCTTCCCATTTTTATTCTCTTAGCCATTTTCACCAAGTCTGCTCATCCATTCAAATACATTTCTTGTTGTTTGTTTTTATAATTTCCAAGGCTATTTTCTCATCTTGGGTTGGAAAGTGTCATCATTGAGCCTCCCTGGTGAAAAAGTTGATTTTATCCTACTAGCAGGTGGCACAGTGATTAACGTGTTCATCTGCAAAACCAGACTTCAAGGATTCAACGCCCATCCAAGCACACCCAGCGAGCAGAATGGCACACAACACTGGTTAAGTATGGCTAATAAAGGAGCTAACAGAATTGTTTGTTTTTTATTCAATGTTCCGATTGACCCAACATTAGCCAGCAGCCTTTTTTCTACTTACCACCATTTATTAATCATTTCATCATTTTCCCTAATAGTGATAAAAGCTCGATTGGTCAACTAGTTATACTACTGTTTTACTGTGTAGATTGAGTATTATTGCTTAGTGAAAAAATTTGTGGTAGCCTCATCTCCTTTGATGCATAATTCATATGATCAGTTTCTTTAAATAAGAGGTCTACAACTGAATATGCAATGACTGAGAATCAAGTGAGCTTAAGATAATCTAAATTAATCTCACAAATACAGAAAAACTTAAATTCATATAATCGCAAACATAAAAAGAGCTCTTAAGTACCATGAATTTAGACGTAGGTAACTATTCCTAGTCATCAGTACACAAACAACTAGAGTTGATTAAAACACCCACTCTTAAGAGCACAATCTCCAAATTCTGACTTTGATAATGACGGGGAAACACTTACCCGAAATCCATGTCCATAAATCTCATTGTTATAGTTGCCCCAAGCACAGCCAAGAAATCCCAGTGATTTTCCTCCCACCGTACCCACTGAAATCTGCTCCAACCAAGCACCCTCACTGACTAAATTCGCTTCACCATTACTCAAAAAGAGTGGATCAGAGGGGGCCCAAATGATGAGAGTTTTATCAGCGCTGGCTGAAAGTAACTGGGGACGAGATGTGGGCGTCCAGGGAACAGGAGACCAGGCCAGCCCCGTGACACTATGATCATGACCTTTTATAACACTCTCCAACCGACTCAGAAAAATGTGAGTCCTGGAATAGGGCGCAGGAAGCTTGAGTCGTTGGTCTTTCAAACCTTCACCCGACCCTTCAAGAAACTGCAGATGCCAAATACGGATCTGGTTATCCTTCGATCCGGTGGCTACTAGAATTTGTTGACCCTTCACTGCGGGTTCTGTCGGAGGATGCATCTGTATGCAATCCAGACAATTAATCCAATCACAATGACCTTGGAGGCACCCAGCGATTGCGGCTGAACTTTCTCCTGGAACGACAGTCCTGACCTCAGCATGACCAGAAGACATTCCAGCGAAGAGAACCAGAAGATTTTGCATCAGGCACCAGAGGCGCAGAGTCAGACAAGTATATGTGGTGTACTCAATCACTATTTCATTAATAACTTCAGCAGATGTGGCCTTATCATCCACATGGGAGAGTCTTAACGTCCACACTGTAATCTGCTCTTTACAAGCAGCTGCTAGAACAATTTGACTTTCAGATTCATCCGCGAAAACTGCATGAACACTAATAACCGCTGAGGGGAGTTTCACGGAAATTAGCTCCTTCTCTTGATTGCCTCCAATGCTCCAGATCTTGACATTACCTAAGAATAAAAGAGGATAAGACCCGGAATGCCAATCTTACCGTCTTCAGAGCCAGAAACCAAACAGCTCTCAAATTTTGTTATGGTGGGCCCCTTAAATGAGTCAATCCATCTAACACAACTGACAGTATCGTGGTTACCAAAGATCGTCTTGAACACTCGAATATCATTGTTAACCGTTTTGGCCAGGCATATAGCTCGACTGCTACCATAGGCAAGCATTTGAGCTACGCCAGAGTGGTGAAAATGTTGAACGGAGATACACTCCGGTCGGGAATTGATTGCAGCCGCAGTGTACTCACATACTACTGAATTGCTTTCAGCATCCACTGAATCAGAACAATTGAAAGTGTAATCCAAACCCTCTTTATAGGCAATGAAAGCTCTTCGAGGCCGGGCAGTTGTCATGGGGTCGACAAATTTTGGCGGAATCATTGTAATCTCTACGAGGTACACGATTTTGAAATTGCCATAAGATGTGGTAATAAAATAGAAACTACGGAAGAAAGGCTTGATACTACAGGTAGTTTATTCGACAAATTTCCGATCTGTACATAAATGCGTAGATAAATACAGTAATGAGATCTTCCCTTATAACATAAATTCCACAGGTTGTCTATTTCTTGCTTGATTTACTTTGATTTGATGCTTTGACCCAAGTTTCCAAGTAACGGGTCATGAGAGCACGGATGGTTTTCTGGTAATCGTTGGGCATCCATCCGTAGATTGAGTCACAGTTTTTTCGGGAAACTGGGGCGGCTAGCATTTCAACTACCTCGGGAATATCAATATCAATTAGTTGGTAGAGGATCTGCTTCGCGTCTGGCCAACTGTCCTTGCTGAAGAGGAAGGCACTAGTCTGAAAAAGAAAGGCAAACAATTGTCAAAGCAAGACGTGTAAAAACCAAGAGATCAAAAGATACATCTGTGTTCTAATTGATCAAAATATGCTTCCTGATACACACCTTAGTAAAACGGAAGAAATAAGGATCTTACTAATTCAGGTTTAAATCATTTGTGTTCAGTCATTTTAATCACTAGATTGCACATATGGAGATGGAGACCACTATTCTAACAGAAATGTAAGCTTTCAAGTTAGTCATTTGAAATTATCAGGTTGTAACAGAAGTTCTGTCCAATTTTTGAGCTATGTGTTTAGGGCACGATTATTGTAATTTAGCTTGTTAATGTTTTATGCTTATCAATGATACTTAATAAAATATCATTTCTTCTTTCAGGTTGTGTGATAATTATCGTTATTAATAGCTATTTCTAGCCCTAATATACACTTCAAATAAAGACCATAACAGACATATTCCACTGTTTCAATTTCATAGAGGAAATACGGCAGTCTCAACAGCAAATACACTCAAAGACACTTATGGAAATGATGTTGTAAGTGAAAAGACCTGCAGAAGGTGGTTTTCTGCAGGTGGTTTCTGAGCAATTGCAAGTTCCCATTGATGAAAATCCAACCTGCACTATCAGAGAAATGGGCAAAACCTTCAACGTAAGCTGCCATATAACCATATATAGGAAAATGAAAAGACTTGGCAAAGTCTCAAAGGCTGGCAAATGGGTCCCACACGATTTGTCAGAAATCAACAAGCAACAGTGTGTGACCTGTTGTGTTTCACCGCGTTCTCGTGAACTTCAGG
>CAADRB010000002.1:3736431-3775334 GCA_900708905.1 Hymenolepis diminuta
ATTTGAAGGGAATTGTTTGTTATGAACTAATGGGTGACAATCAAACAATAACATTTGAAGTTGCTGAAGTCAGCAGCTAACTCGTTTAAAAAAGTTTTACGAGAAAGACGGCCTTCTTTGATCAATCGAAAAGGAGTAATTCTGCTCCATGACAATGCCAGACCCCAGATTTCAAGAGCGACCAAAAATCTCGTCGAAGAATTTGGCTGGGAAGTCATGCATCACCCACCATATTCCCCCGATCTTGCACCAACTGATATTCATCTTTTCAAGAGCTTACAGAATTATTTAATGGAACAAAGGCTTATTTCAAGAGAAGAGGTAAAAATGAAGAAGCTAGTTTCTTTTTTTTGAGTGCAAGCTGGCCAAATTCTATGAAGAAGGAATGAGAAAGCTTATGACAAGATGGGAAAATGTAATTAATAAAGATGGTGACTATGTCAGACACTAAATAAATGTATTTTTGACAAAATTTTCACCCTAATTCAAATAAAAAAATGGACAGAACTTCTGTTACGACCTAATGACTTGCGAAAAAAATCAGTGAAACTTGAGATCGACCTATTTAAAACTGTTATTGAGCCATTTGTGTTCTTGTTGTGATTTTGTAGAGATAATTAATGTTATTTTTTTTGTTCCTTTGAGATAAATGACAATATTGTGAGCACGAAGCCTTTGAAATATCTAGGACATTTTCTATCAAGAACAAGAGGCCTCTTTAATAATCATATCAGTATTAGTACATGTGAAATCACACTACTCCAAAAGATCGAATTGGAGAAACCTCAGTTTTCTTTTCCTAATTTACTATTTTATCAATAATTCACAAAAGAACTCTTAGTGGATTTGATAGTGGTTGAACAATTTGTTCATGAAGCGTAGCCCCTACGGAGTAGCTCACTTACACTTAGCTGAAATGAATCACGTAAGGGTGTTCTATGACTAGGAATATTCGCAAAGGAAATGTAGAATTCAATTTACGCTTTTTTGCGACGCATGAGTAGGTTCTGGCGAATCCCCATCATGAGCAGTAGCTAGAGAAACATCGAGAGTTGTCGATTCTCCAAGCTCTTCGAGATCTGAACCTGACAAGTCGGCATCTTCACGATCGTCCGTTCGAGATCGTCTACCAGAAAGGCACAACATGGTCTGAAGTCGAGGTAGGCGCACACGGTAATCGACAGTCTGAAAGTATTTAAGAAGATGAGATTTGAATTAGTGGAATACGAGACTATACTACGTGGAGTATTGCTAAGTCCGTTAAGAGAAGTGATAGCAACAATTCACAATGATAAAGGGAAGGTATACAGGAGTCGTTCAATTGATGCACAAGTACTCTACAAGCACAAATAGAGTATGTTTGGCTATCCACATCACTTAATGTGCATAGATGAGCGTAGAAACTGTGGGATCTAGCTTGGCATAATTTTTCATAACACTGATAATTATCGAAAGTTAGAAACAATTAAATTGGTAGTAAAATGTTCTTTGAAACTTCCATTTGAGGAGAATGTTAATCGGAATGAATATTTTCGCCGTAATGACCACTACTAATACAAAGTCACTCATCAAAACCTTTCCTAATTTTGACTGGTAAAAACTAGCTTCTCTCAGGGGTTAAATAAAGGATAAGCACAGTAACTGCATGGAATGTTAACCATGAGTGAACACTGCTTACTGACCTTTAATGAATTAAATCTTAGCTAAATCTCAATTTTTACTAGCTAAAAGCTATGCGGCAACGAAGTTAGGAGTAGTACTATCACAAATTCTTTAAACGTAAGCATCCTTCTAACAGGAAACAAATTAAAACGTGTCTGTGAAATATATGACAATGAAACTGGAGATGAATATAAACCTTAGTTAATAAAAACCAAGGCGATTTAGGGTTTCATAGAAAAAGATCTTCAACAAATCTTTTTGTAAGACAGCTAGATGTCTATCATCAATAATATTTCAAAAAGAATCTCACTTGATAGACTCGAGATGATGAATGCTTGCAAGGATCGTAACCAAACCGAACCCAGACCCTGCTCCAAGGTCCATTAGGCACATAGTACGCATAAGCTGGAAGGATCGTTTTAATAGCGAATTCTCGAATTCGTTTCCATTTCAAACTGTGCACCAAAGCAGACTTACTCCAGATGGGACGGTGGTGGAACAACTGCAAAATTTAAAATAAGGTTATATTCAAGTAAATAAGAAAACGTGGCCAGATTAAGCAAGAGATGCGTTACCTTCTCCACATCATGAGCTAGCTTTCGAGTCTGGTTGCCCTGACTTGTCACAGCCTGTAAAGCTCCCGGATGAGCAGCTTCGGGAACTGGGTCGCCAAAATTAACGAATATCGCAAAGCTTTTGCGTTCCTTTCGGTCTATGAATTTAATAACAAACAGTAAAAATGGGGACATGTAAGAGAATCGGAAAGTGAACAGGAGAACACAACCACTCTTGATAAAATTTCAACTCATTTCTTTTTTAAAGTGTTCTATAACTTATTCAAATTTTCAGATTATAAGCTCATAGCTTATGTGAAAGCAAATAGAGACAAATGACAAAAGCTTTTACTCACGCTCATAATCAAATGACACTAAATTTAGTAAAGTTCCATGATCTTAATCGATTTGCAGAATAAAAAAACACTAATCAGTAGGAACTTACGATAAGGATGTTGTTGACTGTTATTTTCCAATTCGACGTACTGATTCATACGGAAACGGGAAGAGAAACAGTACATAGTGGGTTGATCGAGACGAGTAAAGAGAAGTGGGGGAAGGAAAAGTGGCATATTGGGAGTTTTCAGATAGGAATCCAAGACACGGGATGGTTCTTTAATAAGGAGCTGGTCATAGAAGATTCGGAAAGTATCCTGAGCTGGATTAGATTCACTGGTCGTTTCCCCAAAAGCGTTAGCAGACACCTTCTCAAATGGGCCGTATTGGAAGTCAAACATACCTCAAATATATAGATCATAGGAAAATGATACTCTTACCATTAAAGTAGTATATCCTAGTAGCAGTTCCAACCACTTCGGCAACAAGTTTTATTTCGCCGGTACGCTTATTCCTTAACTGTTTGGCTCGAATAATAAGAGATGTCGTAGACCTGTGATCGCCATAGACAGGTTTAGCAAAGAGCATTTCTGGCCGAAATGTAAGTCGTAAACGACGTGTGATTGAATTGAATGTCTGAGAAGTAGGAGACGTTAATTAAAATATAAAATCACATGTATGGCTAATAAATAAATGCGGATTAACGTACTTTGTTTAGTGTTTGCAAGCCTCCAAGAGTTTCAACTGCACGTTCGTGGTTATTTACAATTCCAGGGTAACGTAAAACAAAAAATTCCCGAGAAGGAAGAGTACTCTCCATTTCGATCAATACTCAAAGTCCTGAAAGACAAAATGTATATTTAAAAATTGATCAGTTAGAAATACTTCCGACTCATCCACCAGTCTATCAATTAACAGATCCGATCTACCCCAACTGCAGTCACGTAAAGTACACAGCAGTAAAAGTTTCTTTTCGCGCGTTTTGTGTTCACAAAGAAAAAGTGGAGTTTGATTATCATTGTATTAAATTAAGTTTATCTCATGCATATTACCATAATGTATTATATATCCCATTTCTATTCCTTTTTCAGTACACGTATATAAATTTAATGGGAGAATTATTTTAACGTGGCAATTTTCACGTTATACCTCACGCATTACTTATAATATATTGACTGTATTGCTGGAAAAGTTGGAGAGATTCAGTAATTGTTAACAAGTTTTCACGTTTTTATTTTCTCTTCCGATGGGTTTAAAATTCTAACTTTACTAACTTTGAGGTAATAAAGACGTTTTATACTATCTTTTTTTATACTACAGTTATCAATAACCATATTTGATGAATTTAAAATCCGTTATATCGCTATGATAATAAAGAATTTTTTATTCTCTTTCTTACTATTACTCAAAGAGTTAGCCATTACAATAGACTCACATTTGTTTCATATGAGAAGTTTAAATTAACACTGAAGTCAATTTATAGAAATGGAGATAGTATGCGCATTGAATTTCCCTACATTCGATTTTGGAGATCCTGAAAGGGTATAATAGAAAATTATGAACGCTAAATATAAGAAAACAATATTTTCCACTAAAAATAATTTTAATTTGTTCGATTCTTTATTTCTTACATTTAACTTCTTGCTTCTTTTAATTCCCTCTCATTCGAAGGAATTTATTTGCATTGGTAAATTTTTATTAAATAGCACATGACATTAATCGACCTATCGATACCAAAGCATGCGTTTTGTTTTGATATAGTGATTTAGGTCACTTTTTATTGTGATGCTGTCGGTTGTATTTGTAACTAGCGCCATTTCTTAGGGGATCTAAGAGGATATTCTTCAGAGAAGAGCAAATCATAAATATGAACCATCTACTCAGACACTCCAAAAGACCAAGTTAGGGAAACAAGACTTTGAGGATCAAATTATCATTGGTCCACAGCTCACTTTGTTTTTTTGTGGGAAAATAAACGGAAGAGTAAGAATGCTAAGATGAATTGTGGAATGGCTGAATTCAAATGGGAAAAATGTACTTCTCTTTGGTCACAGAAGATCTCTGAGATAGGGTTCATGTCTGTACCTTTTCGGTCCTGACTACTTCTGAGAACACTATTCAAAACAAAGATCGAGGAAAAAATTTTCCATTACATACACTTCTAAACAGTGAAGATGGTGATCGGTGACAGATAACACTAGTTGATTCGAGTTTTCAACATCGAAGTGTAACACATACTTTGCTATGTTTTATCAGACATACTCGTATCTTCTCCCGCAAAAAGGTTATTTAAATAATCCTAACTTTTGATCCAATATGAATTGATTTCCGATCTTATTTTGTTAAATGATTCATTTTTGATGGATTTGTTCCACAAATTAAAGTAAAAATTGTAATCTTTCAAAATCAGCACTATTAAAATGTGCTTAATTCGAAAAATAACTGGTAAAATTTAACATTACTGATTAATCGGTTTTACCCTTTTATTTTTTATTGCAACTAGCCGAATCGGAAAAAAATTTTAGCATTTTAGATGATGAAATTGTAATTAAAAGAAGAAGATACGAGGGTATGTTTGGAAACGTTTAAAAGATTTACTAAATCTTCAAAAACTCTTCTAACGGTGCATTGAGAAACTTTTTTAAAAATGAAATTTTAATGCTATCTAAAGATATTTAAAACACTGTGAAATTCAGTCATAGCCCAATACGCTGCAAACAACTGTTTATATGCTTTCTTTTACTAAACCTCCAATTAACAAAAGACGATTTTGAAAGTAGTGCTGTAATGTGATTTTATGTGAACTTGTTCCACTGTGAAGGAATAGGTCCAGTCGCTATTATCGTTAGAAGAGTTCGAAAGTGACCAGGAAGGCAATCCCAATTCGCTAATAATATATTAAATCGATACACAAGCCTTTCCGCGACAGCCTGTTATTTCCAATCGGAGATGTCTCCTCGAGATAATTGAAATTTGTATGGGTCTCATGTAAGCTCATCTGTACCGCCTATTGTGAAATGTTGTTGATGGTGTCTTACCATTTTTGATTGTTAGAAATTTATTGACAAATACAATCTGACTCATGGTTATTTTCCCTAATGAGGATCTGATTAATGCTTAGAGGAATTTCGGCAAATAATAAAAATATTCCAAAGGACTTCAATTATGACCTTGATATTTGGTAACTAAAACTGTAATCAAAGTTTATATTTTATATCTAATGTATGTTAAAAAGTTGAAAGTTATAAATAGCATTATTTACTGTTTTTTGACTTATTAAATATTATTTTCTAAGTAAATGGATTTTGAAAGAAAAGTAATATTCAGTCTATTTTTTCATTGCTGCATAGATATGATTTAAATTAAAAATCTCTTTATTTTTTGGTTTAAGAGTATCACAGAATTTTTAATTCCATTTTTTTCAGCAAGATAGTAAATCGAAATTTTCAAATGTTTACATGAACTGTTTGTGCTGTCGCTTTTTCAACTGCTGACCAATCTCGATGTTTGGTTCGTTGGTTTTCATTCGTATCACGCATTACTAATTATTTTTACATTCTGTTTATTTATCTTATGGCAGTTTTCATGCCTGTATATTATGGAATTATTCGTCAGGAATATTTTAAATACAAATATAATATTTATATAAATCGCTAAAAGTAAATATTTATGTTTACTTTATCTTTTTAATAAATGTAATTTAAAATGTTAGATTTGTACTTTTCAGTTTAGTCTTTTATTTATCTGATCAACATTCAATTTCTCATCTGCAGATTTATTTCATAAATAATTTTTATGTTATTTAGTAGTAGCATCTTGCTTCCTTCTTAGAAAGATAATTTAATTAACAGATTGAATGACGTCTCAAAAGCAGGTATTTCAGTCACAGATGAGTAGCGTTATTCAAGGCGATCATAGGTGCTTCACAATGGGAACAAATTGTGACAGTAGTAATTGTCTTCAGACTTCAAGTTCTCGTAGAAGAGATGAAAAGACCTGTGCCGTTTGTGGCGATCACGCTGTCGGATTCAACTTTGGAGCTATTGCTTGCGAATCCTGCAAAGCCTTCTTCAGACGTAACGCCCTTCGTGCTTCGGTGAGTATCTTTTTATTTACTCAAACCGCGTTCTCTTGATAACATTCATTCCTTACTAGCTTTTAGTTCTGTTGATATTTTTGAATTTTGTGTTTGCGTACGCATATTTTCATATTTACACGTACTTGTAGAAATGAATCACTATAATTTGACTTAAATATGCGCCGGGGAGAAATTGGTGTGCTTCCTATATTTAATTTGACTAAATTTTAATGCTACGTCTCTTCGTGTTAATAAAGGGCTCTTATTTAAGATCTGACCTGCAAAATGCTTACATGAATTTAGATGCATTTCTGGACCCTTTCTTACAAGACAAATCATACTTTCTGTTCCTAAACCCGACTTTGAATAGACTATCTCTTCATGAGTTCATTAGAGTTAACCTAGGTCTTGTATTTATAAACAGCCATTTCTGTTGCTTACATCTTAATGGAAAGAAATAGATGCGTAATATAGTTATTCTGGTAAGACAATTAGTGTATCTAAATAGGCGCTACAAACTGCCTTGTTATTACTAGTAGTGATAGCAGTTATTTAAGTTCTCGCCTGTATTCTTAAACAGCGGTCTTCATCGCATAAATACAAATATTAAAAGAATGGCTATATATGATTCAGCTCTTTTCCGAGACAATTATCTCATCTTCCAGTTCAATAGGTCATTAAATCTATCTTCTCATAATTAACCAGTTGACCTGTGCCGGTTGTGCAATGATCAACGTGCACCTCTGCTAAGTCACAAGATTGATGTTCTTCGGCGCACATCTAGTAATGTGGGTGGCCAACCATACTGGTTAGTTTTGGCTGACAAGAGGGACGGTAGAATGTGAGTTTCTCATGATAGTGCTCAAAGATACCTTCCCTCTACCCAAGGCAAGCGTTGTGAACGTTTCCTTTGATGGGCTTAACGTGTGCCCTCTTACCTTCATCATATTTATGAGCGATATTTTTTACTACATTCGTATTGCCAGAAAAGGATGATTATATGGAATAAAAAGTCATAACATATCTTCTAATTCGAGAACTGGAATTAAAAACGGCATTATAAGATTTTAACTGTGCATATTTGTTGCCTTATTTTCATAAGCGACATTTTTTTAATACGCAGGTCGGAAGGAGTTAATTGGCGTAAGTATTTGCTGCAGAACAATTGGTATATCTTTGAAGTGGACCAAGAGTTGGCTTGTCTCTGCATTGTGTTTATATGCCACGGGCTTTACTACATACATATTAACAGAAACGGACGGCTATACGATTTAGGAATATTTTACAGAGCAACTGACATGTTCCTTAGTTCAAGAAGATTCTTAAATAGGCTATCCAATTTTCTCTTTTCGTTGTTGTTAAAAAGATTTGACCTGTGCATACTTGCCTTATTGCGTTCTTCTTATCGTGTCTGCTTCTTCCAAAAACGGACTTTAAATAGACTATTTGTCCTTGAAATGATGAGAGTCAAATTGTTCCTATAGAGTATTTTTTAGTAACGGCCGTTTTAGTTCAACGTTTCGAAGAGCCATTCGACTTAGGTACGCATTACAGTTAATATACGTCTTTAAATGGGTGCTGTAAGCTATCTTTTCTCTTGATTTAAGAGTTGATTTGTGCCTGCTTGGCACTGTTATATTTATATGCGACGGTATACACTCGCTCATTCTCGCATGTATAATAGCACTAGTTTAAGAAATTCTACGAGCGGGTGCGCGCAGCATTTGACGTCACAAACGCAGAAGTTGACATCGCTATTGTGCCATTCCACCTATGTGTGTATTGTGTTTTGGTGTTGTGATGTGTTTAGTTCACTTTTGGGTGGAGTAGCATCTTTTTCGAGTTCTCTTTTTCCTGCTTACCTGCCTTTCCGTCTGCCGTTATTCCTCCTCTTTCAACATTGATTGCTTTCCTTTTAGCTGGAAATAAATTCCATTAATAGGAAAAAACATCAATGAATCTTAGCCTTCATAACCGAGGGTTTTCCTGTGGCATTAATCTCTGTTAAAAAAAGATTCCTCTGTGAAAGCAACTTTAAGTGACCTCTAATGAATATAAAAAAACATTCCTCTCATCTACAGGTTTCTAAAGCTGCTAAGTTGGCTATGCGAAGACCGATGGACCAAATTTAGTACGAGATAGTAGAATGTTGATTTCCCGGCTTGTTGAAGATTATTATCCAACTGTCGTCTTTGGTAAAAGTAGCTTATAGGAGCCTCTCTGATGGGAAATATGCATTCTATCACCTCACTGCGTTAGTGCAGTTGGTAATAGATATGCATCAATGGATATCAAGCTCATAATTTCTGACTTAGAAAAAAACCTTCAGTGGACTTAGGACCTAGTTTTATTGGATAGGGTAAATAGACATCTGATTAACATCAGTACCGCTTTAATATAGGCGAAAAAATTAGTCACGTATTTTTCTGTCCACTAGTAATCAATTTAATAACTAATCAAATGCACAGGATTTTCGACCCGTGAACTTTTAATTAGCAAAGATGTACTTTGGATGTACTCTTGGGGAGAAGTGTTATAATAATAGCGATTCCCAAGGCTATTTAGGTATGCATTTTCCAACGCTCCTCTTGGGTTAAGGAATGACGTCATTGAACCTCTCTGACGAGAACTCAATTTCTGCTAGCTCCCTTATTAGCCAAACTCAACCAGTGCAGTTACCCATTACGCTCACTGGGTGTGCACCAATGGGCATTGAACCCATGACCTCTGATTCCGCACTACGTTTACCATTGCACCATCAATACACAGAGAGGAGTTATTTAATTCATCGAATTTACAGCCATCACTCACCGCATTCAATCATGAATTATTCTTTCCTAATGTTAATTTACTATTATTTTATTGTTATTCAATTTTATTATGCTCCTCGTAAGATTTGCTTATCTTGATATACTTTGCCGTTTTCTTATTTGGTCCCTCATTAGATTGTAATATTTCAACTCATGCATGATCGTCATATTCTGTCATCTATGCTCAAATTTGCGTTGCTACATCATGTGATCCTTAATAGTTTTTTATAGAAGGGAATTATCCCTTAATAGGAAAGTGCATCACTAGTTTTAATCATGGGAAAGTACCTGAATAAGAGCAACAATAAATAGTCCAAAAATGGAAGCCATGAAGAAGTCGATGATCGGCAGGACATCAAAAAACATGCCTCAAAATAGCTGAACTCATGCCTTGTCAAAGCATAAATAATTCACTTCCCACAGGTGATCTCTATCATTCATATCTGATCGTACACTGTCCCTCTGTGAAATTTACTGTTTAAAAGTTTAAACTTTAAGGTTTGAATCGTAGTCTCCTGAGTAAGTTTATGTCTACAATGTTCAGATTGTATTGACCAGCCAATCTAATTGAATGGTTAGTCATTTGTCTCCTTTTCGACTGTACCTTACTACTTAGAACTAGTTAAACTCCATAGCTAGGCTTCTGTTGCAGAATTAAGTATTATCTAAAGTACGCTTTTCTTATTGATCTAAAGGTGAAGTAATATTTCCCATTATAATTCTTTGTTTGGCTCGGAACTTTCCCTTGGGTTCAAAAGCTGTTAATTAATGTCTGTTTTAAGAAAGCAGTGTCTTTGTTTGCTTTTGTTATAAATATATCTGGTCTGTCTTTTAAAACGTGATTATGCTGGAATTAATTAAACGTAAAATTTTTTTTCTAATCTATACTGTATGACTCCTTATTCGTATAAGGATTTAACGAAGTTTAAAAATATTTAATATGGCGAAATCTTTGTCTACTTTCTGATAATGTTATACTCCGGTATCTAATCTAGCTTTTTTGGCATAAATATCAATGTTTGTCTGGTTTGTATATTTTTCAAGTAATGCGAACCTGCAAAATGGGGTTTCTTTAGAATGTAGATTGCTCTCATGCAGCAATAGATTTTTTACTTATTTTTTCTCAATTGTTTGATCGCAAATGCTAAGTTCAACTCAACCAAATGCTAAATGAAATGACGTCCTAAAACGGATTTATTAGAGTATTGATAATTGTTGATCAGTTATCAACCAGTATCAACTGACGTCCCTTAGTTGTAAGAAGAGAAATTTATCGGGATGGTTCATTTTAATCGGTCAATATGGTCTGAAGATTGCGACATGAATTCGCCCCTGAACCTAGGACACATATCCTGAATTTTAGAACCCAGTGAAATCTATGAAATGAGTAAAAATGGACAGCTTGTTGAAACTAAAACTTTATTTTCTGTTCTATTCTCCTTGTTCCCTTTTTTTGTCTTGCCATTAGTTATAATTGGCCGTTTTTTATAGGGGTAATGTGTATTACGGTAGTCTCACAGAAGAATGCATAACTCTAGCATTATAATTTCGAAGGTCGGGGATGACGAAATGCTTATAACCCAACTTAAATTAGCCTGACTTCTCTCTCATTTCCTAGCGTTTACGATTGCTTGTTTAAGTTTAGGTTAAACTTACTAATTACTAATTATGTTTACTAATTAATTACTAATGATGTTTATCTGTTCCGTCATTTCGATTTCTATTGATTTCTACATATATCTGCGGAAGAAGCAGTGATAGGCCGCTTTAGTTTTAGTAATCATCTTCTCCCTTTTTTAGATGCCTTCATGCCTGTTCAACGGCAGTTGTATGATTCAAGTCAAAACGCGCCGTTTCTGCTCACCATGTCGTCTCTCCAAATGTTTCGCTGTCGGAATGCGAAAATCTTGCATAATGGGTAGGTTCAAACTAAACGTTTCTGAAAAGAGGCAATTATATGGTCTGTAATATGTGCACACGCGCCTTGTTTTAATTATAGATTAGTCAGATACCTTGTTTTTCGTCCCCTTTGTTTCTCCCGTTGTCATACTTCCCCCCCCCCCTCTCCTCTCTTTTCTTCACTCCTTTCTCTTTAATCAACTTGGGGATTGCATCTATTTACCCGAAGATGAGGCAGATAGCTTGTTTTCGTTGACACTAGCTTAATGCATGTTGTGTGGTGTATTTCGCCACTACTACCAAAACATGAGATGGGTGTTAGCCTGTGGTAACACAGATGCCACGTTCTCTTGCTCTCTCTGTCTCTCTGCCATTATTATCTCTTGGTACTAAATGATTTAGTTACATTCTCCTTCATTTCTAATGAATGCAGTGTTCGCTTATTAACTCAAATCTGACGTTTTCTTATGTTTACTTAAGTTGCTAATATTATGGTAATTCCCTCTTATTATTGAGTTCGTAAGATCATTGCTATTCTTTGGAGGCCAATGTGTAAATGACGTTAACCATCGAGATTTTGCCATATATCGAGTACTTATCTCCTGACATAATTAATTAAAACTTGATTAGGAAAAATTTTGTAATTTTTGACGTCTTAGCCACTCAATTGCGAATTAGTTACATTCCCAGTAGTGTGTGTTGTCAGATAACTTTTACATACAATTAATATCAATAAACTTCTGAGACTGAGTTTGAAAAATATGGGATTGACCTAGTTCCACTGAAGATTTCATTTGTTTCTTGCTTAATTTTCCCCAGCTCTGACATTGTGTGTGATTTCTTCTGAGATTTTGTTTATAACTGGCTACTCGATATGAGTTCGTTGGGCTTGGTTTTTTGGGCATTATCAGTAACACACACACGCCTTGACATTGCATGCCATTGTCATTCCTCTTGTTTGTTTGAATTTGTTCCTTGCTTCTACTACAAATAATGACAAGAATTACTAAACATCCCAAGGGAAGGTATCTTTTCATTAAGAAATTTCTATATTAACTAAAACTACCCACCATTAAAGTTAAAAACATTGGTTGAGAGATGATATTAGGTGTTCGAAGCATAGACATATGCTGAAATGAATTTAATAACCAAAAACTGAAGCTCATTTAGGAAGACGTTGTTCAACACTTATCTTGGGTTTTTAGGTAGCATCATTGAACCTCCTAATGAGAAACCTAAATCCTGCTACTTATCCTTCCTCTCTTAATACCCAGACTTAACCGGTGCGGTCGGCCATAACACGGAACCTCTGACTTCGCAGGTGAAGACGTTAACGGCCATGCCACCAACCCAAAAAAATACTGATATAACTAGATCCACTGTGGAACAATACAAATATAGAAGAAAATAAAAGTAATGTGAACATGCCTACATGACAATAACACGACAGCCAAACTCTTGCCTACCGAAATGGGGATTCAAACTTTTTGCTGATAAACCACGCATGAATTCTTAGCAGGTCTTGTGAAAAAGGAATAACATATTTTGGATAGTGACTCTTTAAAATGAGATAATGCTGCGATGAGTACCTACACAGACTCCTTGAGAAGTAGTAAAAAGACAAAGTTCCGTATCTTAAAGCTATTTATAGTTATTGATTGCTGAAAATCAAACCGTCGTCCGATCGAGAATAGTTTTATTTTCAAGTGCTTCTTACAATAATTGGCTCGTTGTCAGGAGTGGAATAGATAAGCATGACAGGTTACCTTGTCTAGCCCTCTTTAACGCTTAGACGTGTTAGAGACCCTGCAAACAGTCTACCTTGTATCGCTAATCATTGCAACATATTGGGAACTACGTACAAAAGACTAACAAGACCCTGAAGAGAACACGTCTGGTCTAATTCATGTAGTTTTATAATGTGTCAATTGCAACTGACTAAATAGACAAACTATTTAGGGAAGGTCACTCACATTCGAATCGCTGTGTCTCGAAGAGAGTTTATCATTTCATCCAACACAACTATCATTCTCTTAATCTCCATTTTAATTGATTTATTTGATTTCGTCTTATGTTGAAATAGTAATTATTCTCAAAATCCATAAAGTATACCATATTCGATACTTATCCTAGATATATGCTGCTAGAATATGTCTTTTAGAGAAGGACGAATTACGTAAAGGAAAAATTATAGGGGAAATAATTCCCGGGCTTCACGCCTAGACTTAAAGCGAATTGACGAACATTTATTTAGGCTAATATGGTCCTATAGATCTTTTAAGAAATTACTTTTAATTAGAATTCAACTTCTTTCGTATCCTTGGATTATTTCATTTTTCAGTAAGTAGTTAAAAAGTTTTGATCGTATTCAAAAATGATGGTCTGATAGATAGTGCTAATGCATCAGTATGCATTCCTCCATTTTCCAATTAACTTATACGATTCATACCATGTACTTGAAGTTAGTAATACCATCGAACACCAAATAATTGTTTGAATTTGGGTCTCCTTTAAGCCGCTGTTTTAGATGTTGTTTATTTTCTGTTGCTCGATTTGGCGGAAGATATCGTATCTTTTCTTCCTTTTGCATGCCATTCCAGTCTCTTTCCAAAGTATTTGATTTATATATGTTCATCTTTGTCCTAACTGGTAAACAGGAACGGGAGTTACCACTCAGTCATTTCTATCACTGAATTTGCACCGACATTTCTCGAACCCTTTTCATCTGAAGTTGCATTAGAACTTGGGTCAATGCTTTTCATACCATCAAGTTAATTACTATCGCACGCTAGTTTATTGCATCATAGTGAAGAATTACTAGAACCCTTTGTTATTACCAAAGCCGAATTATTAGCTTAAATTTTGCATTCTTATCGTTAAAGTCACTGGTTCTGCTTCGTTTTTCTATTATGATTATTGATAACAAACTTCCTAAGCCCACTAGGAGGACTGAGTAGCATTCGAATCGAGAAGAGAGTAGATTTCCTGGTATAGCTCTTGTGAGAAACTCACATTCGATCACACTTGTTAACTAGAATTAACTAGTCCTATAAACCATTCACATCACTGGATGTGCACCAATGAGCATCGAACTCCGCAGACGTGGGCGTTGATAGTTTTGATTCTACAACGATCAAAGCAATAGGTCTACCAACACTTTATTTAGGTATATAAAAATTTTGATTGAGATATCGCCATTTCTCTGTCTTCCAATGTTTCCAGTTAAATATTTAAATAGATGTGCGTCAAAAGTTCTCGAACTCTTATAAGTCAACGTGACAGGGCGCACCCTCATAATACTCCCTTTCATATTTGCTACTGGTGTACTTTGAGCGCGATCTCACCTTATGTAAACTAGTAACGGTAGATTTCGTATTATCGAATAAAAGCTTGTATATTACGATCCCTTTATTATTATTTGCCTTCCAAAAGCCCATCATGCATTCTACTGACTCTTCCACAGCAGTTTTGAAGGCGATAATTTTGAGTTCTGCGTACATGCGTGCGTGTGTTCTTAGTTTATTTTGATCAAAATACTTATATTGACTTAAATAAATTGCTGCTTTCTGTATGAACCGCGATTTACCTACATATCTGCCAAGTCAGAGGTCAGGATTTCGATTTTCATCAGTGTACATTCAGTTGTCGTTTTGGGATTAACAGGCCCGATGCGCTAGGCTCAAATAAGATGGAGGAGAGGAAGACACCAGTCACTTGGGCACTAAACTAATTTAATCCTGACCTTGAAATATACAAACGGGCCAATAATATAAATATACGGGAAATATGGCAGACATAAATAACAGTAAATGTTTTCTCATGGGGAAATATTTGATAAAATGTTTTTCTTACACTTAAATTATGTTTTCACCTTGATAGGTCGATTTTGGCTAACCGCAATTAAGGGCCAATCAGAGGCTTTATGTATCAGAAATGAGTATTTGAATGCATTTTATTTCAATAGGCTTAAATGATAATAACAATAAAAACCAGAAAGAGGTGTATATGAATTCATTGTTGGATTATTCTATCAACTTGCTACCTGCGTAAAATACTTCTATGCCTGTGTATGTATTGTATACGAGAGTGAGTTTGAACATTCTTTGTGACTACTTATCCATTTAATTCTTTAGTTGAGACTTAGTATTTATACTTCTTTCCTTTTGCTCCGATTCCCCACACCTCCTCCTCTTTTTCGTTTGTTCCGCTACGTTTGTTCAACTCGACTCTTATTCTTCTCATTTGACAGAGGCTGTGGTATCCTGTTGACCTATTGGAAAATAATTAGATTTGTAAAGGAAGTTCCAGGCCAAGCCTTATTTGGTCGAGCTCTTAAAGTAACTTTACTATACCTCGCTGCTTTATCAGTGATCACGCCATCTAATGGACATAACCTGGTACTCTATCTCCCTTTGTCGCCTTAGCATTCCGGCCAGTCGATTATTGATTTACATTTGTACTGCGCCCCTATGACTAATTTCATTTACCTCTTCATTTTCCTTGCATTTCCACCTTTTTTATTACTATTCCTCTATTTCTGTTGTTGCTCAATATACCCGTAGTGCCATGCAAATCTTTGACTAATGTGTGAAAAGCGGCTGTCATCTTGTAATCATTTTAGAAGATAGGACTTAGCAGCTATGGTATCTGGTGTCCCCCTCTCTATTTTTCAGACTAAACCTATCTTTTACCTACCTTTACTTTGGTAGCAAGATAGAGTGAGAGAACAATGCTGCTGATTGGAGAGCTTTATTGAGTACGAAGGGAAAGTTCAGTAGGATTGAGAGAGATGAGAACTGTATATATGAGAGCGGAATGTAGTAGTACTGGTGCATATGTACATTGCTGTTTATATAGGTTGAAAGTCTGTGAACAGAGAATAAATGGCTATAGGTTGAGACTTGGCGGCAATGACGTTCTCGTCGTAACGCAGGAAATCAGGATATATCGATTTACTGAGCCATTGTGGCAATGATGGTCCCAGCAAAATATAGGGAGGCTGCTTAAATCAATAGACTGGGTTGGCTAGGTGTGGGATAGTTCGTCGCTATTTCAGGTAATTTGAGTACAAAGGAATGTATTTTCTCCCAGAGAAAAAGAAAATAACTTCCGATTAAGTGAACCACTACAATATCTTGGGTTAGCACCGCTTTTTGAACTCTGCTAGGTTAAAATGTTAGCTATCTTACCTCTGCTAAGGTAAGGTAATGTAAGCTGCTTAGTATCATGTAAAATCGTTCTGCCATCTCTACCTTTGGAGTAGCAGGATCATTATGACTAAACTACCGGTTGTGGACAAGAATTCGCTCAGTAATCCTGATGATTCGTGAAATGTCGAAATTTTGGAACACAAATGTTGTACAACAGGAATTCAAAAACTCAAATACATTGGGCTTCTTTGTTATTTCGATCTTACTCTCAATATTTGTACGACCCTCTCATCTTTTCCATTCATTGAATTTATTTTTAACCGACTTCCTTCGCTCTCTCACAGTGAAAAATAGTAAAATTTTCCTGTCTTGCTCTGGGTTGTAATGTAACAATCAAAAAATAACAAGGCCGTATTCTCTTACACTTCCTTGCAATTTAGTAATGCGTCTATTTTTATTAGGTTCATACATTTTGTTACTTCTATTGGGTCTTCCATTCGAATTTTAACACATCTCTTCCCCCTTGCAGATGAGAAGACTAAACGAGAGCGCAGAGAGAAAATTCAACGCAATCGCGAGAGAAAAGTTGCCTCCAGTCAAAAGGAGACAGCAAGTGCCCGTGGGGGCGGTGGCAGAGGAGGCAGAGGTGGTGTACTGGCTTCAGCTTCTCCAACCTGTTACCGTGGCGGCACGGGATCCCCTAACCCCTCAGAGTACCAACGTACTCCCCATCCCATCCCCTCAGGTGGTTCGAGTGCATTCTACTCGATGATGCCTACCGGCGCTGCTGGGTCCAATTGTGGTACTGAATCTCATGCTGCCACACTTGAGGGCGATGTGTCTATGGGTAGCAGTTCTGGATCTTGGCAAATGGTGAGCGCTCTATATGCACTCATGCCCCTCCCACTGCAAATGCACTAAGGTCACTTCGGTTAATATATTTTTGGAAATTATTCTAGGTCAGTATGTTAGAGCTCGTTTCTAAAATTGCATTATTAGACATAAAGTACTGCAGTCCTTAATTAGGTATTCTGTGACCTAATTCTGAACTTAAAGTTTCTCAATTCCCCTAGCTTTCATGAGTAAAGTTGGAAAGAGAATTTCATTGAGTGGAATGAAGTTTTCATCCTTTATGACTGGATGATAATCAACTGCGTCCCCACTGAAATACGATGATTGATTCATAGTCATAAGAACAAAATAATAAGATGATTTCTGATCGGTTGAATAACCACTGGAATGGTAGCAGTTTATTCTTTTATACTGTATAGATCTTGTTATTAATTTGTCAAACTGACCGCGGATGACGAGGATTGGGAACATGGAGGGTATCTGTGTAACAGATATTTAACATAATTCTTTTACTATCTTGCTTCTTTAAGAAATTATTATGTAATTGCGCTGACAAAGAATTGATGACTTAAGATAGTATCAGAACAGGTTTCGATTGTCTTCATTTTTCTTTCCCACCGCTGACTCATTTTGTGGACCATTTCTTACGTATTAGATCGGTTCCTTCAATATGCTGGACAAGATGATCTGGCTCGGGAATATTCTTTTCAATAAAACCTACCTGAGGTCTGGACATTGACATCCTTATTGACCATAGTGCTCCTATGATGGCCTTGTCCCGACAAGTTACGAACTCCCTTCATTAACTTGGAATTACCTACAGCTCCCCATTTCATTTGTTCTTGTGTTTATGTTACCATGGCAGAAATGTGGCAGGTAATCAATCTATAATTAGATCTCCACTCAAAGTGTCTTTATGTGAATGTAATAGCTCACATATAAACAAATGCTCACAATTTCCTTTCTCCAATCTGATTTTGATAGAAAGTCTATTTTGGTCATTCGTGCCATTCATCGCTACGTTTGATATGACTAAAATATCACGGTATGACAAAGGTGAGACATAAGTCGGAACACAACCTATGCGAAATGTTTATACGTTGAGAGCATATTTAGGTAGAAATGTATAAATATATTTCCCAAGCTCTTGATGGGAAACACCGATAACTTTAGACTTGGAAAGAGGGAATATATCTTGAAGCCGCTCTTATAAGAAGCTAATCCTCTCATCGATCTTATGACCTCTGACTCGACAGATGCATGTAACCGCAAAGGAGCGTATAACCGTATAAGGTAGAGTGGTGTTACTATGCGGACCTCTATTGGGGAGAAAAGAGCCGCTACAGAATGACCTTAAATTATTTCTCAACTTACCCATTCCTTTGAAGATCAGCATTTATTGATGCGGTTTGATCCCAACCCTCTGATCTCTAACTTGGCACCATTACGACTGGCTGAATACTTTAGTAGAATCGTCTTACTCCTTAATCTTACCGGTCTCTTAGTAGTCCCTCATTTTGCATATTACGGGTTTCTTTTTTTTATACCGGAGATTTAAGTTCAGATGCACAATCAATTATGGATGCATCTTCTTTTATTCGCCCAGGAAATTAAGCTGCTTTATACGGTATATGCAGCGGTATTATATATATATATATTATTCACTCGGATGGAAATTATTTAATCGTAGTCATTTAGGTCAGTGGAAATTTGAGCATGCTGCTATTAGAAGCTTTTATAGTAAGCGACTGTATACCCGTATTTCTAAATGTTCTTAAAAAGCGATATCTAGCCTATATTTCTAGTTTTAAGACTTCATAAACCTTCCAAATTCTCCTTAATTCTAGTCAATCGAGGTCCAGTGTCAGATTTTCGGTTTAATTGATAGGTATTTCATGTAAAAATACGTTTCTGAGCTCATTTTCAAACTTTGTTGCAGCGGCATGTATTCGGATTTTGTCTTTCTATTGGCTTAATGTTGTTCCAATTGGTTTTTTAGTCTTGCCAATGCGAAAATAGTTACTAAACCCATTTGATTAATCCGAATTTGTTATTTTAGTTAAACTCTATATTTTGCAGTGCTGATACATTCATTTCATTTTAGTCCCAAGGCATGCATCAAAACCAGATGCTTCCTACAGAAAGTTCCATGAGTAAGTAACGAACTCCTCTGCTATATATCTTTATAACACAGTCAGAAATAATTTTAATATCTCCAAATCTTCTAGGTGGTTATCATCTCCACAACGCTCCTCCCCCAATGGGCATGCCTTCCACATCATCAGACATCCACCAGCAACAGTCCACATCATTCTCCGATATAGAATCGGCTGCCTACTCTCATGATCCCACCCATGATATCACTTCTACTGGTGATTGGCTCCAAATGATGGCATCTGCCAAACCAATGGAGGATACGAATATCAACCTGCCTTATTATGTCAAAAAGACTGGCACCACGGCTGTGCCCTCCCCGAAATATCCTCCCTCGAATATGAATGGAGATTGCAAGTCGGGAGTAAAAAATGTGCTGGATGGCCATGTGTGGACTCTAGAACCTGAAGATCCGTCGAATAAAGTGAGAATTGGTGTATTTATGTCGTTATAATAATTTATATAGGAAGTATGTTAAGCGCTTAATGTAAATCTTATTCTGAAGATATGAGTTGGACAGAGTTACATAGCATTCAATATCTAAAATCGCTGTAAAGAAATCTCTGGAATTTCGGTTGTTTAATTTTTTTTTTACTTCAGTTGGAGCTCTTAGCTTTGAATTTGTTGATTTCATTAATATCTTCTAAACTCGGTATTTGGTGTTCGTTTTTTAATCTCCTAGAGAATTCCTTCCCAGTGATAGAGAGTAAAGATCGCATTAAATTCACCGCATGTTCTACGTATATGCAACGACTTGAGCTCGTATCTTCTAACTGTTCTACGTAAACTCTTTCTTAGCCTACTTTTATTAAACTCACTAAGTAAACAGATAAAGAGGGTAAGATAGTTATGTGGGGGCTCATTCAGGACCAATCTTTTTTATGTTTGTGGCTATTAAGAATATGAAAAGGGATGATTTAGTGTAGGGGTGAGCCAGTTGAGAATAAGGCATTGAAGTACGCGTGTATTATTAAGTGTTTGCCAAAAAAATGTGAGTGATTGTGTGCGAGATGGTTTAATCTTTCAATTTTGACAATGCTCACTAAATCCAAGACGGAAAAGAAGATTAATTTTGATGCCAATAAATATGGCTTTATTTATCCTGAGAAAGTTGAGACTCGTCCTGACCTAAGCTAGTTAGAATTATGGTTTTTTAATAAGTGATTAACTAACATACATGGTAGTAGTTTGATGATAACAAAATGGTATGAGATTGCAACGGGTTATTACAGGTACATATCAGATGAAGACAATCGCTAATCTAATATTGAGGACCGTACAGCAGATATCATCATTTACTCTTCCTTATTTTCGTTCCTTCTGACATATCATAGTGAATAAAATCATATCTGATTTAGAAATATTGTCTATTCTTAAAAAATTAGCATTTTCAGTTTTATGCGTGTGAAATTATAAATTAAGCTTGGTCTGCTCCGTGTTTCCTCTCAGTGATAAATGACTCAACAATCCTTGATTCAAGAAAGCAACTCATCAAATCTCAGATTTCCTTACTCTCCAAAGCACGTAACATGTCCATTTCCCACTTTTGATAAATGGCCTACTTAATACTTAGAAAAGCGCCAACTTAGATGGACGAAAGACCATCGATGCTTTTTTCCGCAATAGCTTAACAGCCGTTAAAGTATGTTTCTTTGTATTTTCAGTGTCTTGTGATAATAAATATGGTTGTAGTGGCTTATTATCGCTCTTAGTTAACTTATATCTGGTACGTTAACCTTCATACACTCTCTTTTTTCAGGAATGCATAGCTCTGTGCCCCAACTTTCTAAAGACTGGAATGGCACGTCTCCTGTCAAAACACCAGTGGACAGCTCTGAATGACCTTCGCAGCGCCTACGAGACTTCATTTCTCGACAGCGCATCTGACCACGCGCCCGAGAGCAGTTCAAACATTACCATCAGTAGTCTTGTGAATACCTCCGGTTTTCTCGTGCGGAAATTCATTAACTTTGCTAAAAAGCTTGCCGATTTCTCTGTCCTCGGGCAGGAAGGCCAAATCTGCCTACTCAAGGGAGTTGTGCTGAACGCTCTCTTTATTCGTTCGGCCAGTCATTATGATGTTGTGAAGGATGTCTGGTTGACTCCCAAGGGTGAAATACCAACTAGTATACTGAGGATTGCTACGGGATTACAGAATCTATATGAGGAGCATGCTAAATATTGCAGGTTAGGGATTGCTTGTACGATTATTATTATTTCTTAGCTTCGATTATTTATAGCTACTGGAGTTACTGGCAATTAAATCTTTAGTAATTGGTGATACTGTAATGTGTCCTCCTCCTTCTCAGTGATTTTTCACGGTACCCAATAGCTAAAACAATTTGTTCCAATTGGAGTACATAATTTAGACTGTTACGTTCTGGACACCAGCAGTATTATTAGCTAGAGTGAGGCCTGGGAAATATATCCGAACCGAAGCTGACAAATTTGTTTTAAAAAAATACTTAATCGTCTAAGGGATCAAGTCCGTGAATAAGTCGGAGGGGTTAGTGTTTGTGTTGAATAAGAAGGAGCAATGGAGACTGTATAGAGAGAAACACTGAAGTTGTTGGTTCGTTCTTGGACATTTAAACGTCTGGAGATCTTTACAGGTGGTCTTTTCAATCACTGCAGTTATCTAAAAAATGTGGATATAGCATCTATATTATTCTTTCACGGCACATTTTATTGTTGGACCAAGCTAGGTATGGCTCAGATCCAAATAGCTGGCATCATTACGGGGGCTTTTATTTAATTAGAAGCATCGATGCGTAACGGTGATTGATGTACGCTTGTTGTTTTAGATTAATGTTCCTCTTGATATGAGTGTTAAATCTAATCTTCCTTCTCTGGGCTTGGGGATAAAATATATTAGTATTACCCATGACAATGTCCTCTTCCACTCATCCGTTTATTCTCTTCACTGACTATGTATTGATGAGTATCGAATGCATAACAGTAGCAGATGCTACGCCACTATCTTAAACATTGATGGGTTTTGAGCCTATATCATCTGATAAATCAGATACTTAAGCAATCGTTAAACCACTTTTGCTCCGTTTAGCTACTTTGACTTAAATGCCTCCTTTATTTCTCTTAGAAACTTCGCCGATGTGGTAAGAAAAGACTCCCACTTAGTTGCTCTCATGCAGGTTCTTTGTCTTTTCGCTCCCGATCGACCCAGACTTTCAGACCGTCAGTCAGTCTCCAACATCTACGATCGCTACATTCTTCTACTGAAACACTATCTGGAAGCTCGACATGGCTTTACCCGTGGTCGCACCCTCTTGGCAGCCATCTTAACTAACTTGGCTGAGCTACAAGCTCTAACAGATAATTATGGTCACATTCTACTTCACGTCGACCCTAGTAAAGTTGATCCCCTGGTTCTGGAAGTTTTCAATCTCTCTGACCGTGGGAAAGGCAGCAATAAGCACGACGAGGTCGGTACCACTCTGGGATCACCCTTAATTCCCCTTGATCTCGATACCTCTTCGAAGAATGGTACAGACCCCACGAAGTACAAGGACACCACCCATGATGATATGGACCATGAGGACCATGTGCAGACTCCAGAAAATTCTACCACTTTTGCTGCTGACCACCCCTCTGGTAGTGGCAACCAATTTCAGGAATTGTCTATGGATCATATACTTTCTGAGTAATAGTATGTCTCGTTCTCCTCCTCTCTTATCTTGCCGTATGTAAATAAAAAGGAACGCTATCTCACCATGTGTGTTTTCGTGTGTGAGCATCTGCGTCGCCAATATATTGTACTCAACCACCTACTCATTCTCCCCTCCCCCCTTTCACTAACTATACACGTGCTTATATGTGTGTTTATTGGTGTGCGTGTGTGTAATTGCTTTTTTTCTTTGAGAAGTGATTCCCCCTCCTCCACTTGTGTCAACGCTTGTGATATGTGCAGTAAACGGTGTTTTTTGCCCTCTTCTTAGTCAGTACCTGGCGCTGAGTTTCTACAAGACTGAAACCACTAAAACTTGATACCTACCACCACTAGACTATATTTTCTTGCTTTCACTTACTATTTTGTCCTTCCCCCTCCATTTTTTGCTGCTGTCGATATTTTGCATTTTAGATGTTTCAGTATCTAATAAAGATTTTTCAACTATGATACCAATGCGGTCTGTTCCTTTTTAGTGTTCTTATTGCACCTCTTTTCTCTGGAAATGGTGGATACGATTTATTCGTTTAGTAGAGGAAAAGGTACAAAATATAATGAGATACAAGGGTCTGAACCTAAACTGTCGGAGAGAAAAGAGAGCACACACATGTTAGAAGTTCCACGCAGCGTATGTGCCTTTGACTGCTCAATTAGAGCTTCTTTCGCGATCTTTGTCTCAACTACTAGGTCTAATTGGGGATTGTACGCAACCGGAGTAGGATAGAAGTTTATTAGAGAAAAGGTACACAATGTACAGGTGTCTGAACGTAAACAGCGGGAGAGAGAAGGTAGCGAGAGTACATCGTGTGTCATTCACCTCTTTTTGGGCTCCTTGATAATATCCTCAGAACCTCGTAATCCGTTTGACTTTTCTTCCATTCTAGGTACTCATAAAGAGTAGAACATGTTTGGGTAGTTAAATAGTACAGCCACTATGATGAACTGGTGAGATCCTAAGTAGAGACCTTTCTGGTACTTTACCACTCCCTTATATACCACTTTTACTAGGTAAAACATCTGAACTATATATATTTATCATGAAAAGTCACCTAAATGACAGCTACACAAAGAGTCTGGGTCCTATCTACGGGAATGGAGGAAGAGAAACCAAATAACTGCTGGTAAATGGGAAGTATTGAAGGGGAAGCACATATGGCAGACCCAGGGTGGGGTCTTGTTGCCAATAAACCACAATGAGAACTGGTCATTTTATTATCTATGTCGGTTCTAGAACTACAAGAATGGGAAGGTAAAGGAGTCATTAGGGACAGTACTTTAATTAGAAACAACAGAAAAAGATATTTAAACAAGGATACGATTGTAGAAGGTATTTGGATGGTGAAAAGAGTGTTGGTCAGTGGATCACTGTAGATAGAATCTAACTGTAGGAGTTGGCCGGTAGGAGCTGAAGATAAGAGCAGAGTCTTTAGAAGCTGGCCGTTGAATCGTATAAGCCGAGTTTAGGGAAGACTTGAATAATTTGGGGACAAATTCACTAAGTGTGCATAATGTGATTAAGAAGTTATATGGGGGAGGCGCTTGTGATCTGGTGACCGTCTGGCGATAAGAGCCTTAGTACATCGTAATTTAAACACTGCTGACTGATAAGTGAGCATCAGGATGTATTAGAACGTTACTGATTATTGACGTGCCGTATAAAAGAAGATAATTTCAGATATGTTAATCAAGTCTAACTCAGAAAAAGTTAGTTACAAAATAAATTGTTATTATCGTATAAAATATAAACACTTCGGGGTCATCTTCACATCTATTTAAACTGTCATCATGATAGGCTGCTGTTCATAATATGTTTCCGTATTTATTTCACCACTTCAGCCACAACAGTACTAGAATAAAAAGAATTTAGTGATAATGAGTTTATAGTAGTGGAAATTTCAGTATAATAGAAGGTTAATGCTTGTGAAAGGAGGTTTATTTTAATACTAGTGATTAAATATACAAAGACAGGTGAATAAAGGAAGGATGAAGAATGAATACAGCTCAAAACGAGTTTGTGAATACGTAGCAAATGATGCGACAAGCAATAGGCATTATATCGGATATTCTAGGACGAGTGAGACTGAATAATTTGACCACTACGAAGATATAAATCGACGGTGGATGGTTTGAATCTGTGCGTACCTTATGTTCGATATACGTGTTTCCGTCTTAGCTAAGACTGCTTCAATCTCCTTATAATAAATAAGATTTAGCGTAGTTTTCATAGTGTGACCGTCATCGTACTGGCACGAGATTAGTAAGGATAAAAGTTCTTAAGCCAAATATGGCAACTTGATTATAGAATAGGCCAATCAAACATAAACTCTATTGTTACTATTAAACGTGCATAAATCTCTACATGGCTAAGCCAATAATTAATGTATACATTTGGAGATCGAACTGTATGATATGTATATGTATATATTTTTTCGAATGGCAAAATTATTTAAAACGAACATTAAAGGAGATAAAATTGTTGCCAAATAATTTTGATGCCTCACCAAGAGAGAGGGAAAATCGAATGCTACTGAGTACTACAGTTAATAAATTTAAGTAGAACTGAACTGAGCATGTTTTGACAATTCCATTAATCTACCAAACTACATGCTCACGTAGATTAAAGAGTGGTTTAATGTTCATAATGTTTGCCTTTTTTTTTCAGAATTAAAAAATCCTTAGGATTAACTGTTTGCGGATATCTTAATTACTTTGCTACATTTAAATATTCAAGAGTTGCCATTAAATCATCTAATCACTTAAAGAGCTTTGTGGGATTTTTTTCTCTTTAAGTACAGTGGCAATATGAGGTGATTTGAGTTCAATAAATTTCGGTGTTATTGTGGTGGTGTGCTGATTTGCACCGGTGACAATTGAGGGCAACACCCTATTGTACCAATTTTATATTAATTAATCACCTTATGTATTTAGATAGATAATATTAAAAGGTATTTACGTTAAATAATATATATATATATATATGTACAATACTTTCATTTATGTTATTTTGGAAATCCTCTTTGATGGAAATTGTCGAAATGAGAATAAATTTCCATGGAGAAATTTTTATACCTCCTGGAACACCCTATGCTAAACATCATATTTACATATGAGTGATGTGTGGTATCTTAGAAATTTCTACAACACAGAAATGCACAATGATAAAAATATTAAATAAATTGAAATATAGCCCCTTCACAGAAGGCATGTTGCTTGCAAATGCCAGCAGTGGTATGATATGGATAAGCCTCACATAATGGACAACACCTAAGTAGATAGATACTTTCATACTATCATTAATATTAGGGACAGAAGATAATAATTAACGACCAGCGGTGAGGTACGACAAGAAGGGCTCATATCTCAACACAGTCATCTAATACAGGGTTTCCAGGTGCGCCCTTTGAATCCTACACAACAGCCAATCATCACAGAGGAACATCGACGATGGGACATACGTCACGGAGGAAAAATATTATATTAAATTTCTTCCCTTGGGAATATAGCATTTTATTATTTATATTCGCTATATTTTCAAAAAAAAACCCTATATTTATACTACTGACTCGTTTATATATTTCAAGTTCTGGATTAAAATTCATTTTATGCCTAACCGACTTGAGTCCCTTTATTTCTTCTCTATTTGGAAAATGGGATAGCGACCTTTATTGATTGTTACGGTTGCGACGTAACTTCAAAAAGAGCACAAGTATTTGCATGTTTTAAACATGTCATTGAATATTAATTAATTCAAAATATCTTGAAGAAGAATAAACTTTTTCTGAAGAAATGGCTAAAGAAAAAGCAGGAGAATTTTGCGGTGTTGCAAGACCGGCTTTTACACTTATGAAATTGAAAACTGAAACTTCAGACATTTCCCCTCTCTCACCATCTGCAAAATCTCTGGTTCAGCAAATATGCGAGTTCGACTTTGATCCAGAAGTAGATCAAACTTCTACTAAGTAATTTGAAAAATTAGAGGATATTTTCCAAAGTGATCTCACCCATATCTGAGACGAAAAGAAAAGTTAATTTATTGATGCGGATATTAGGGACAGCTGAATGTGAAAGGCTCTTGGGTTTCATCCATCTAAGGCTATTTTCCGTTCTTACAAAAATGTCTCGGTTCTGTCTGATTTGTCCAGTGAAAGTCAAACGTGCTCTAAATATCTTACTCTCTCTCCAAAAAACATGATTGAGACTGGGTGCTCAATGTCTGTCTTATGATGACTTGCTTAGAACTGTCCAACTTTACTGCCATTTCGAAAGAACACTTCAAATATCTACAAATTTGATGTGGTCATTGAGAACATTTTCAATCCAATGCATGTTTTTGAACCTTCAGAATGATCAAAAAAAGTGATTAAGTCACATTCAAGAATCGTGCCAATGAGTGGATGAATATGGATATCTTATAAAAATAGTGGCCTGACTCAGCAGTCATCTGGTGAACACAGTTACAGGAAATGAATTGAAAGGACTTTTAGTAAACTGTGTCCCTGATTATTTCCCTTCTGTGCAAAACTTTACCTGTAGTGACTTTCACTTTGCCAAATTCTCTCCTTATAAATCTCATAAACGCAATTTGTGCGTCAAACAGGAAAATAAGGAAAATATATGCCGGCCAAAATCAGAATTCATATGGGAGAACGTCACCTAGAATGTTAAAACAGTGGTCAATCAAAGTAAAGAACCAATTGCCGACTCAAAGAAAGATATGAAGCGTAATAAAAATTTATAGAAGAATCCAAGGAAAATGAACCAGCTTCCTTAACCGAATCCTGCCGTATGCACAGAAATGAAACCAGATTTGAAAATGAATGGAGAATGGAAATATCCCCTTGAAACCAAATATGGTAGCTGATTGTCGTTCATGGCATCCAGAGCGAAAGCTCTGAATCAAGAAGTATGAATAGATGAAATCCAACATAAAGGGAGAAGGAACAGCGGCAGAAATGCTGAAAGATATTCACTTGAAATTATGGACAACCAGAAATCAAAGGCTTTGTTGAAAATCTTCAGTGAAATTATTAATGAGGCGGAAAAGCAAACTAAAACTGAATGAATCATCTGAATGTATCTTTGAAGAAGAAGCCTGTCGGGGAAAGAAAATTGACCCCACAGCAAGCGAACTATTATACGAAGTTCTACGAAGAAATCTTGGCTTTAATGGGGAGATATCAGGATGAACAATCTATTCAATTTAATATATAATTATAAGTACGAATATGTTGGCATCATCATCAAACAATTATTTGTTTCACTAAGTGATTGGGAGTATAATTTCACACCAATAATGTATATTATAAATTACATAAATAATAGAAACGAATGCCTTTAGTGATATCAAAATTGTCATTTTTATTAATTAATTTTATAATTTTACTTAGAAATAAAACGCAGGCATATTTTATTTCTAAATAATTGTTTATGTTGATTCATTCATATGCGGTCTTCTTCATCCCTATTCTTGTGGGCTTTGCCTGAGGTCGTCTTGTTCTTTTTATTCTTACAGAAATATGGGAAAGGATAAGGGTGGATTCCTTACTCCAAAAGCTATCGCCAATCGTATAAAATCAAAAGGTCTTCAGAAATTGCGATGGTATTGCCAAATGTGTCAAAAGCAATGCCGAGACGAAAACGGTTACAAATGTCACACAAACTCCGAAGCTCATCATCGTCAGATGAAGATTTTCATGGAAAATGGTGGAAAATTTATCAGCAGTTTCTCCTCGGAGTTCCTCAAGGGTTACTTAGATATTGTTAGACGCCAGTTCGGTGGCAAGCGTGTACACGCCAATGTCGTGTATCAGGAGTACATTAAAGATAAAGAGCACGTTCACATGAATGCTACACGTTGGCACTCACTCACTGGTCTCTGTATGTGGCTTCACAAACAGGGAATTTGCCGTGCTGAAGAGACAGAAAAGGGCTGGTATATCGAGTATATTGACCGTGACCCAGAGGCTGAAAGTCGAAAAGCTTCTGATGCTCGCCTTGAAAAAACGGAGGAGGAGCTAAATCGCCAGATCCTTGGTATGTTTATTTCTACTCTGTTATTCTTTATACTCCAACTTGATTTTTATTTTTATCTATTGCCATCTTATTAGACCCTTACATCTTCATCTGATATTGCGATTGCGTTGAAGGATACTCGTTTTTATTTTTCAGCTAAGCAGATAGAGAAGGCCTCGACTCTCAAATCAGCCAAGCCAGAGAAGGAAAGCAGGGATTTGAAGCCCTTCATTCGAGACGATGAGAACGAGCCCATAAAATTGGATTTACAACTTGGCTCTAAACGACCGAAACCCGAGATTCCTGAAGAACCAGCAGCAGAAGAGGTATCTAAACCAGAAAAGATTCCAAGATTGGTAGAAAAAGTGGAATCTCCTAAATCTATGGAGAAGAGTTCCGAAAAAATAGCATCATCATTATCAAAGATCACGATGATTGAGAACCCCGAGGTGACAGCAAAACCTCGGAAAATTGTGGTAAGTTTCTCTGTCCTAATTTGCGGTTTATCTTGCTTTTAATTTGTATTACTTGTAGTAAAAGCCGGAAAGATCAAGAAAGTGTGGTGGTACTTGGAAACAAGGATTTTAAAGTGGTCGTTACTTCGCCAGATCTTTCCCTTTGGCCCAGTAACATAGGTCAAATGGTCAATCATTCAGACAAGTACAACATTATGTCGAGGTAGTTTTTAGATATGCTGTCAGCAGATTTATGACAACTTATCCTAACTTCTTAGTCATTTGAGGTGGTAATCATTCCCTACCGTTCACTTACTTCGTACCGTTACTGTGCCCCAGATTCTTCGTGCTATGCCCCAATTTTAATAAACGTTAGCAAATTACGTTTTTCAGTGTAGATAGCAGTCGAGTTACTAGAGTCTGACGCAGGGAAAACCATTTTCTGATTAATCGATTGAATGGAAGTTAAACCGTTAATTTACTTTTTTTATCAAATTGCAGACGCTGAGATTGAGTGGCGACAGATTGAACTTTCATGCTTAATCAATCTGTTTTTAATTGGTGGGTTATATATAATTGTCAGTTTCAAGAGTGAAATTAGAGGGTTTACTCGACAAATTGCAGCCGTGATTGGTCGTGCTTTTCCTACTGTCTAAATAAGATGTTTGAATTTTGAACGTAGTTATAGGTCTATTAAAACTATTTTACTGTAGATTGATTTCAAATGCCTTTGTTAGCGGTTTAAAATGAAAGAGTTCGCATTTATCTGTTTTGTGTCTACAAAAACTGATATTTTTCTTTCTATATTTTTCTGACTTATTCAATCAAACGTTTCAAATTTGACGAATATGTTATGATATACTTTATTGATAAAGTAAACCAGTAAAATCAGACATTTCTTTCTACAGTAGTAACTGAAGCAAATTGCTTCCCACTAGGCATCTTTGGAAAAGGAAAGCAACACGGTATTTGATGAGAAACTAAAACTAAAACTTCCCTTTCTTGGTCAATGGCGTCTTGTGATATTTGGTCAATATGCATGTTGATCGTTACACAACCTAATGATAAAGGGATCAGACATAATATACCTTTTCGTTCTCAATTTGTAATAAACTCAACATAGTTGGCAAATAATTTTTATTGAGGGCTGCAGTTCTGTTAGAAGTATAATTTTGCTTTGCTCCATATATCTAGAATTTCTATCTTCTTTTCACAACAGAATCCACTACTCATGGCGGAGAAAAAAGCTCAGAAACCAAAGAGCGACGAACAACAGCAACAACAAGGGCGTCCGAAATCAACTCTTCCCAAACCTTCAGCACCCTCCTCTTCCTCTAAACCGAGCGCCTTAGACGAACTGATGGCTGAAGAGGAAATGCTCAAGGAGAGACGCAATCGAAAGGATTACTGGCTCGCCAAGGGCATCGAAGTGAAGCTTATTTACCATAAACTTCCTCGTAATATCCTCTATCGACATGCTATAGTCCTAAACATGGAGGATAGCTACACGGCCGTAGTTCAGGTCCTCAATTCCGCGAAAACAAAGTTGAAAATCGATCAAGATCATGCGGAGACGGTAATTCCCCCCGTTGGTGATCCTCTACTGGTTGTCAATGGAGCCTATCGTGGTGAAGTGGCCATTCTCAAAAGTGTTGATAAGGAGAGATCTCGAGTGAATATTACGATTGATTCGGGACTGTGTCGTGGACGTCTGGTGAAAAATGTATCGATGGAGGATGTGTGCAAGATAGACTTTAGTTACATCTGAGTATAATGTTTATGCTTATTTGTCGGTTGTTACTTGCAGTTGTACATAAAATTCTAAAATGTGTATTTGTACTAAAAATATACCTGTATTTTGGAGGATATGAAAAGAAGTGTTGTATCGGTTCTTTAAGTTCATATGCAGTGATTGAATTTGTTTTATTTAATTTTTGAGATACTAAGTCCCGTCAGTAGAAATATTTTAAACACCCGACTCCAAGTTAGGCTTAGGGATATTTCATTAATGAGAACTAACAGGAAGACCAAGAGTTGAGGCAAGAGGAAGGATTTGGAGACAGGAAGAACTAGAAATTGGAACAGAACAAGCGTCAGCGGAGTTGTGAGGTCACTTTCAGGTATTGTAAATGAAGTTGACTGTTTTATTTTTCTGACGAGAATGCGATGAAAATCGTCGTCTGACAATTAGAACGACGTAGAATTATGAGGCAATATGTGCGTTCTATAAAATGTTATGCATTTTAAATCTCTCGTCTTGTTCTATAGCAAAATTACCCAAACTTAGATACTTGTAGCCTAGATAGAAGGATCTTCATTTTACGAATTCAAAAATCTCGGCCTCATTTGAAGCCCATAATTTGATGAAGGCTTATTCTGGTAAACAGAATAGAATAGACATAGTCAGTTACTCTTAATTCTTTCTACCTTGGAATACAATGGGGCCGATAATTCAGGACCATGCAGTGGTTGGGTGTGTAGTTATTCTAGGCTTTACAGCTAATAGCTTAATACTGGGGACATCATAGAAACGGTAGAGATCTAACCTTGTGTTGCAACAAATTTTCCAAGATTAAGTGTGTTCGAACGGTATCAACAGCGTGTATAACAAATAAAGAATAAAATTACGAGAATGGTTACACTTTATTGAGCGAGTTCGAGCTTTACGAGTATAGAATTATATTGAATTGAAATAACATGCTAGGATCGGAAATATAAACAACCACAGAGAATTAGCATATGTTTGAGCATATTAAAAAATACAACAAAATGTAAGAAAAGTGTGAGACAACTCAGAAATAAGATTAATGAGCAATCACTGAGAAATCGATGCATATTAACAGCACAGAAACTAATCAATCAATGAAATTTGAAATCATGAATTAACAACATCCGAATGTGCCCACTTGTTCTTTAAAGTCTGAAATCAGAGCCGTTTTAAATTTCGATATTTGTAAATGACTAAAAATTTGACAGGACAAATTATGGGCTCAGATGAAACTAACAAATATACTTTCGGTTTTATTTTACCTGTTTAATAATCTGTATGATCGGGCTACTTATTTGTTAAAACACATTCTGCTTGTACCCTTGAAGAAGCATTGGGTTCAAAACATAATGACTTACATATATAAGCAAAATTTAAATATGAAGCGTGTAAGATGTTCGCAATTGAACGGATTTTGATTTTCCACAACCGCAAAATTAAATCCTATTTTTGATTGAATAATGTTAAACAAGCAGTCACGCTTTATAAACTTTTAAGCATGCACTTCGATTTATTGATGTTAACTGACCTTATTCACAATTTGCTGTTGCTCGTTTACTGACACTCACTTTCTAAAAATGAATTCTGGACGAACGATTCTAGTTAACGTATTATTCGCAAATGTGATCAAACAAGCTTACTTTTATTTTGTCGGAGAAGAAATAGTTGAAATCAAGCCTCCTCCTCCGCCAGTAGAAATCCGAAACAACTGGGAAGGGGTTAAATTTGCTAGTGATAAACTCAATGAACCTTCATGGTTTCTACCCATCGCATTGGCTACACAACTCAGCATCATCTTCACTTTTCTTCAAAATCTCTCTAAACGTGAACTCCCTAGGGGTAGAATTCGTTACTTTTTAATTGGATTAATTGTCACAGACCTGTTGTTAAATTTACTAGACATGCTTCAGCTTTCTCTTTACTACAACTACGACTTCGATCTAACTGACCTCATTTCAAACGGAAATTATGAAATCTTTTCGTTCTTAGTTGATGCATTGCAAATGCTTAGCGAACAGATGCATATAATTCTGTGTGGAGAATATTTTAAACTGTTGCCAAAGAAAATGAAATCTTTCTCTGGCCTGGCCTTATTTATCAGTCTCATTACAGGCTTTTTAACCCCCCTAACATTCGAGAAACCGCCTGCACTAAGACACCACTCGAATTTTATGGAATATCGTAATGTCGCGATTGATATAAATTACATCCAAAGACTTCATTGTTTTCATCTTTGTCCATGTCTAGCACTTGCGGTTATACTCGTACAATCAAGAATTCAAAAAGGTTGGAGTCTTCTAGAAAAACCAAAGGTGCCTGCCGAAAAGGGAGATTCGGAATCTTGTGTGTTAAAAATGGGAAAGTTTGTTTTTCAATCTATGGTTCTGCACTATTTTGTCAGTGTAACATACGCTCTGCTGACACTCGGAATTAAGACTGAACACGAGAAATTGATCCATCTGATAAACCAGTTCGACACTTCAGATAATGTAGTTAGGAAATTTGGTTACCTTCAACAAATGACTAACATAGTTTGTCTATCGGTGTGCATGAATATGGATAGTGGGACTGGAAACGGAGAAAACACATTGAACTTCTCTTCTGATGAATCAAATATGAGTGATATTGATGAATAAATGGGTTGATTTGCAATTTTACTGGATTGAGCCCACTGCAAAGAGTTTTAAAAAAATGGTTTCTAGTTTATCCACTTTCACCGACTTAAATGCTCAAATATTGGCGTTATGCAAAAAAATAAACAGATAAAGCTTGTCAGGCTATTTTAGGGTTAATGCCAAAGATTGTTCATCTTCAAATACGGAATGAATAAATTTGAATGTTGTAGATCCGTATTAATGGAAATACATAATATTTCACGTGAATTTCGGTGAAATGGGCACAATACGCAGGGTTACAGAGAAGCAACTCCCCATATTAAGATTAACGTTGGTTAATTAATTTTATAGTACTTGAACATGAGAAGAATACAACACGAGGATTAATTGGAACTTCGATTTATAACAAACATTATTTTCCAGTTTCTTGGACCCCTCCGGAATTAGTAATGGAGTCCGATTTTTGTATGATAATTCATAATGATTTTCTTATTGATGTGAACATAACATTCTCTAATGATACATTACCATTCATGCAGCAGAATAAACGGTTTCTAGAATTAGTTTAACTTAAATGCTTAAAGTCTGGAGTACTTCATAAAAAGTTCTTTGGAGTTACCCCCTAATTTCTGAAGATTTTAAACATACGAATATGAAAATAATCTAAACATATATTAATTTATAAAAAATTCACAAAATATTGAAAATGTCGGAAAATTAAATTAGATAAATCTATTTGGCGCATTTCTGAAGGACGGAGTAATTACTCAAACATAATTTTTACTACCAAATCATAACCTTGTTTAATATTATTCCAAAGAAAATGGCACAAAATATTATAATAATAATCAGAGGGGAGTTCCGATTTAAATATGGAAATAAACGAAATTCAGTGTATTAATAAGAAAACTTTGTTTGTTTTACCAGTGCCTTGTTTGAGAGCTTCTGTTGACTGCGCTTGTTTCGTGTTTGATTTGGGCGTACATCGGTATTTAATTGTCAGTTGAAGTTTGATTTTAGTCCTGTTATGGCACCACGCGGTCATATAGTTATTTTAAAAAGAGATGGAACCTCTGGGTCCTCGTGCGAGTGGCATGCTGATAAGTGCGTTTTTGGGAGGTATGTTATTTATAAAATATGTACTTAAATTTTTAGCGAATCGTCTTGTGATGTCTGCATAAAGCTTAAATCTGTGGACCCATTTCATTGCAAATTAGAGAATTCGGATGATGGTCGTGTTTTTATCATCAATGTTGCTAAATCGCCCCGGACATTACTGAATGGCTCAGGCGTATTTGAAAGAACTTTTGTCGCTCATAACAGTCTAATTACTGTCGGAGATCGAAACTTTAAATTTCAGTATCCAGAAGATTCTCAATGGAGACTTCACCCGGTAGGTTCATCCCTTTTCGAATTTCTTACTGCTTATGTCTAATAGGCTGGATCAAGTTTAAGTAGATCTGCTAAATCTCCATTGGTACTGAGTTCTTCTCGGCTTGTAGCTGATGTTTCTCAACTGCCTGCGGTTAAATCAGGCTCTCCAAGGCGTCCACAGTTACAGACTCCAAGACCTAGAACTCCTACTTTGTCATCACAACGCAGTGGACTTTCTACTAGAGATCGTTATGGTCCGACACCCACACGACCTGCCGCCTTATCACCTGATGTAAGCGTCAAAAGGCGTTCTATCTTAAAGAAGAGATCTCCATCTCTTGAGGTGCTTGCGAGTCCTGTTCAAAAGAAAGCCAAGGTTTTTGTCCTTTCTGAAACACCCTTTTTAACCGGAACTCAATACATTAAGCGTTTGCGAAGATCTAGTTCTTTAGATGCTTCCGTTCATTCAAATAATTCTGCGTCATTTTATTCGGCAAATGCATCTCCTAATCAATCAAGAACTTATTTTGCCAAATCATCTCCCAGTTATGTGCAGAAAAAGGGAGTTCAATTCGGTCCGAGATTGAGTCCCGAGCAATTTGATTCTCGTTTACCCCCCGCGACACCATTAAAGCGTGGTGATTTGCCTCCATCGGATCTAAACACTCGCTCACGTCACTCAGTTGTTAAAAAAACACCTGGATTTGTTCCTTCACCTGTTTTAGTTCTTAAATCTCCCGTGGTAAAAGGTACTCATGTTCTCAATACTCAGAAATCGCTTCGCTCTCCCAATTTGCCTCGTATTCCAAGGTGTAGGCTATCATCGGAGGTTGCTACTCCTGAATTATCTGTTCGAAAAATCTTAAAGACGCCAGTAGCTGTGCCTTCTCCAGGATTGTCTGCAGTGCGAGAACTTGTGAAATCTCCAAAGTCACCTTCTCCAGCAAGAGTATCTACTAAAGCACTTTCACCCAAACTATCTGTTTTGCGGAATCTTGTTAAGACTCCGGAATTACAACCATCACCGAAGTTATCCGGCATTCAGGTGTTGCTGAAAACCCCTAAGCAGTTGCCATATCCGCGACCTTCTGCTGCTCGAAGAACTGTTAGCACTCCGAAGTCTCCGCCTACTCCAAGACTCTCTGGTGTACGTCAACTTGTCAAAACGCCTAAAAGTAAACTACCTCTAGAGTTGGTTGGTGTCCGTGATTTGTTGAAGACTCCTAAGGCGCTACCTCCTCCTAGATTATCAGCGGTTAGAACAATTTTAAAAGCACCTGGGATTCAGCCATCACCAAAACTAGCTGGCGTCCGTGATACGTTAAAGACTCCTAGATCACAGCTCTCTCCGAGTCTATCTGGTGTGCGAAAGCTTATGAAGACACCAAAGAATCAGAAATCACCGAGATTGGTCGGTGTTCGTGAGCTTTTTAAAACTCCCAAGTTACTGCCTTCTCCAAGATTATCTGGTGTTCGAAAGCTTATGAAGACACCAAAGAATCAACGATCACCCAGACTGACCGGTCTTCGTGAAATACTCAAAACTCCCAAGAAGTTACCTTCTCCGAGATTATCTGGTGTTAGAAGACTTCTTAAAACTCCACAATCTTTTTCTTCCGGTTTAGTTGGAATGCAGGAGCTTGTGAGGACACCGAAAATACGATCATCACCAAGATTATCTGGTGTTCGTGAATTGATGAGTACTCCTAAGTCGTTGTCTTCTTTGGGGCTATCCAGAATTGGAAAGTCCATTCAAATACCAAAGTCAACTGATGCGCGAAAGTCCCCAAGAACGTCGAAGTTGCAGCAGTCGCCAAGATTGGCGGGTATTCGTGAGATGGTGAGGACTCCAAAATCAATTCCTTCCCCCAGATTATCCGGCATTAAAGAGATCATGGTTGATTTGACTGGTGAGAGGACTAGAGTAACTACTTTCCCTAAACCTGCGACTCCTAAAACGAGACCAGCAGGAAGAGGTGGTACTAGAATAACAAGGAACAAAACTGCAAACGTCACTCCAATTCGCACAACGCGTGGAAGAGGGAATGCTTCCCGTCCTGTTGTGAAATCCACTTCTAAGAAGAACACAGTTAAGAAAGTTGGTAATCAGATGGTTACTGTTGCAGCTGGTAAATCTCATGCTACAGTACGTCCCAGGGGAAGAGGACGAAATGCTCTTTCTGTTCCTGAAGTTGCCATTGATTTAGAAGAAGAAAAAGGCCATGTGGAACCAGTTTCATCGAAATTAAAGACTGGTAGGAGTCAAAGGCGGGTGGTTAAAAAGGCAACAGAAATCGTTGCCTTTGCAGAGCCGGAAGTTCGCAGTACTAGGCGAAAACGAAATCTTTCTCCCTCCCCTCCTAGCATCTCATTCGATCCGGAAGGAGCGGCAGCTCCGTCTAAGAGAGCACGTGCAACTCGAGGAAGAGCGGAGGCTAAAAAGTTGACGGAGGCAAAGGTTGGTGATTCAGTTACTGTTAAAGTACGTAGTTCACGGAAACGCAGAATTTCTTACTCTTCTGGTGAAATAACGATTGATTTGGAAGAGGGGGAAAATGCGGAACCCACCTCACCAAAAAGAATACGTACTGTTGGAGGGAGGGCAGCTGAAAAGAAAACTAGGACTCAGACGGCTCAGACAACCACTCTAAGAATAAATAAAGCAGAAATTGCTTCACCTGCAAAGAAGTCGGAAGTTTCTACTCTTGTCAGAAAGAGTGGTTCTAGAAAGAGAACTACAAGAGCTGCTAAAGGGACTGTTGAAAAACCAAAGGAAGCCGAAGTTGTAGCCCCTTCGACTCTAGTTGGGAAGACTGCAAGCAAGAAGAGGACTACTACAAAAGCATCAACCATTAAGAAGTCTGTGAAAAAAGCTTCACCTGTAGCCGCCAAGTTTGGTCGAGCTACTCGAAAAGTTCACTTTAGGAAATCTGTGAGTGAAATAACACGAAGGGAAGAACTAATGAGCCTTCAAACTCCAGTTCGTAGAACTCGTGGTAAAACTACAGGGACAAAGTCATCGGTAGCGAAATCTCCCGAGGTGACATCACTAACAAGACCAGTTCCTAGAACTCGCTCCAAAAAGTAACAGCCTTTATTTATGTATATTATTGTATGCCTTTTCTCTTTTGTATACTCTGCAACTCGTTTTTATTGCATGTTTAATGTAATTTGCTGATATTTTATTATTGTTATTACATGCTATGTGTGACTTAAATAGGAATAACATTTTGTTTAAACTCGGACTTTTTTTGTTGTGTTAGTAATATGTGGGTTATGAGTGTTTTGTTTCCTGCGATCGGCAGTCTTGTTACTTAAAATTTGTTAGTAGATATCCGGATGAAAAGTGTTTAAATGTAGGAATTCGCCGAGTTTTCGTGGCTTGGTAATAAGATGATGGTAGAGCATGGTATCAGTTTTAAAGTTGACATTGTAGTTCTTAAGCCTGTGGTAGTGTTATATGGTTAACTGGTGGGCAGGTGTCCGTATCATCTAATTG
>CAADRB010000002.1:3775907-3845279 GCA_900708905.1 Hymenolepis diminuta
CTACCTTTTTCTTGACCGCTATTACTCTTATTCCTATTTAATTGATTTTCTCTCTTTACTTCTTCGCTTTAACCGTCACTATTTTTATTCCCTTGTCGTTATTCCGTCTTCATTCTGCTCACATGTGTTCACGAGCATTCTCAAAGAATAAAGACACTTATCCGAAGCCTCCGTCATGACACACCACAATTTGGAGATATGTTCCATTAAAACGATGTTAGACCTCAATCTGTTGCATTCTGAAGCAAAATCTTCAGAATGATTAATTCCGATAAAATGTGGGAATTTGGCATCATCTTCTCGGTACGCCCATCATTAGCTCACTACTGTCATAAAAACTTTTCGTAATGAAATAATTGATTGCTGTTAGATTTCACCTTGCAAAAACTTCAGACTTTTGCATAAATTGGAGGTCACCCCGAACCCCCCTTTTAAAGATCCATCAAAAGCGTGATTAAAGTATCAAAAATAGTTCGGTGCGCACGTTTTTGAAGGAATTTACTGTTTGCTTCTCAAAAACTTTTGACTGAGTTTTTCGGGACTTAAATCTCTATTGCCCTAAGACGTTACTTAATTCATGTAAACATGTCTTTTTTAGAAATCTAATTAGTGAATAATAACTAGAGTTTTGGAAATTAAGCACATGACAATGAATAACTGAATTTAAGATGAATTAGGCAATAGTTTTGTAAATAAATTATTGCTATTAGTTATAGTATAAACGTTTAATTTAAACCCCTTTGATTCATTGTTAACTACCTAAACTGATTGTTAATGTTAATTATTTGCTAATCACTCCGAATCCCGTTAACGATGTCCAAGGATTACCGTTTACAGTTAACTTACTCATGTATGGCAGAGAAAGCGAATGGTAAGCTAACTCTGTGGCTCATAATCGGATAGAGAAGAATGAATTTACACTTATACTGTAACGAATGGCCTTTAACACCTTTATGACTGACAATAGTAGCAAGAAAAGACTGTCAACTTACTAGGTGTTAGGCTTTGTAAATAAGTAATGGCCTGACCATGTAAAAACGTCTGCGGACAGAAAAAAGCACGACTATTGAAGTAAAAAATGGTATTGTTTTTTTCTGTATAGTCATGCTATCAGACAAATGGTTGCATATTTAGCGTTTATTTTCTACAACTTTGTATAAATTTGATTTATGCCATTAGAAGTGTATTAGCTATTTCTAAAGTTTCTTTACATATGGATCAGAAGGAATGAATTACAAACATTTAGCAAATATACTTCTGATTGACACTCTGGGCAATCCAATAACATTTTAGAGAGTATCCGTACCCAACATCTTAACATCGGGCATCCTTATTAAATTTTCTACGGTATACAATTGCGTGTACTAAGAACAATTTGGATGCGATTAACTAGCGAACGGATAAGAAAATAAGGCAATTTAAGACCTACTTCACCGAAGAGGAGTAAAAGTTCACATAGAATGAACTGAATACCTTATGACCATTAATTCTCACTAACAACAACTTCTTAAACGGACAAGCACATTCCATTACGCCTGTTCTACCTCCTTCCCCAGTTTACTACGTAGACCATCTACTGTATTTTCTGAATTGACTGATAGTTAAACGACCCTGGAGCGAGCCATTAGTTGTCCTAAGCAAACAGATTAGTGTCGTGGACATACCAGTTAGCATTAAATAGCTTAATCGAAAGCACTTATATACCATCTTTCCTGTAAGGGAGTGGGAATTATTCCTCACCCGTATGCTCATACAAAGAAATGGAGTATATCACTCACGTATGCATACTGCAGTTATAAATTTCAGTGCATAAGAACGTTAGAGACCTTTGTATTATAGGTCAGTATGCTCACTCAGAGGGGTGAGTAATGAACGAACAGGTGAGGAAATAGAGATTAACGAAATATTTTCGCATTCACACGAAGCATGCATTAATATTATGTTTCGAACACCATTATCACCGACTTTTCCATATTTTTCTTGTCAAAATAACGATTGCTGCTCTTGATGTCGGATTTCTCTGTAGATCTCACTAGCTATCTTTCTAATGCTCTATATTGTGCAAAAATTAAAACTTGTACTCACGAACATAAGACAAACCACACGCTTCATATTATACGTCATTTTATATTGTGCGTCGTTTTTCAAACGCATTTTAAATAAATTCATTCAAATAAAAGGGAGTTGAAAGATTAAAAATAAAGGAACTTACATAGAGGAGTTATTCTGAGCGGAGAATATTATTTGCTTCTTTGTAACAGGTAGTTTCTTGAAAATTTTATCAGGAGCGGGGGGAGAGAAGGCATCAAGACTGGAATGTGACTAGGAAGGAAGGAGGTAAAAGTTATTTAAAAACATTGCTACTGAAGTCCTACGCGGATACGAAACAGGTGTCCAGCGAAATTTGGAAAATAAATCATAAAGCAAAATTCATTCCCTACGACTGAAAGGTGCACAAGAAACGAAATCATGTGCATGCATCTTAAATAGCATCAACTCTACAAGTGAAATGACCTATCAACTGGTAGATTCCTTAGTCTTATAGATAAAAAATCCTTGAGAAAAAGAGACAGCAGGGAAAGCATGTGAAATCATGCCATCTGGATTTTCCATTTGAAGATGATCTGACGACACTAAAGTTCAAATGAAGTAGGAAACTCTTGATTCCAGGGCTTTCAATCCTGCTTCCCACATCCCCAATTAAAGCTGACATGCTTAGATGCCTCTCCATTATTAAAAATTGCGTGACGCTTACCTACCACACCAAAGCAAAGAGACTGAGAACTGGGATTAGAGAATTAAGAAAACAGTTAAACATAAGTAGGAACAAGTAATTATAACGTCACCACCATAAATAAATTGCATCTTCAGGCGTTTGAGCAACTAGATAACAGAGGACCACTCAACCAAGCACGTGGCGATGATGAATGTGTTTACGCACGTTTTAACTTAGCATGCACAAATGAAATAGACACACAACGTGGAGCTACATCCGTGGCTGAATTAGTCACTGCAGGGGTGCAGAGGTCATTCAGCTATGCACACCTGATATAGTCACCCTGAGATTCCTTGTGGTCAGCCTGGCTCTAAAGTTCACCAAAGGATGCTGACTTTAATGTTTTCGATGGTGACTTAAATGATTCATCTTATTAATCTAAGTGATCTTGAAGTTAAATAAAGTGACTGATCTTGACTTTTTCCAAGAGGGCTAATAGGTCGTAATGACTAAACTACAGATCCATATATCTGACTTATTTAATCCTAACAAATGAGAGATCGTCAATTCACAAGCCCCATCGGGGAAAATTCTGGAAAAGAATGGTTGGCGACTTTTTCATTGTACTTTATCAACGTTTACTGATTAAGAGGTGAGTTGGAAAACAGTTTTCACCTTTCCGTGCCCCTATTTATTTCGTGGCGCAGTAACTGAAAATGAGGTGAATTTGTGTTTGTTTTTAGTCTAAATCGGGTCTTATAACAAGAAATAAATAATTGATCAAGCAAAATTAACTGATCTCCTGCCATCATATTTAGAAAAATTACTCCAATTTGTGAACTAATGGTGTTAGGGGATTTAACGAAATAATTAAGTCTAATCAGGTATTTAATCCCCTCAAAGTGCATTTGGTACACCTTCCTGTATGATATCGATCTGCGATATAAATGATGGAGCATAATCTTCACTGTGCATTAACTTAGAAAGGGTCCTAAGTACAAGCATAGAGCAAATCAAGGATTCCTACACTTTGATTTCCAACTACACCTTTATCTCTATATTTCTATTTTAATCAATTTTGCCTTAAAATTATTGAAACTGCCTTTAATTGATTGACCTTTGTACTCCTCTCTTTATTTTTAAATAGATAAAAACCCCCCTTTCACTTATATAAAAAGATTACATTAGAATGACAGGAAATGTCCAGTTTGTGGTAGCATTGGTTAAGTTTCTTCCCTAGTGGCATATTTTCGGAATATTCTTTTTCGTACCCACCCGGTTATATTATAATATTGATCGGTCCTTCTAAGTTTACCTTAGTGGTGGTCACAACGTCAACACGCTTTGAAAGTGCGGTAATACTGCCGATTACGGCTGTGCGTGTAGAAATCTTCCCAGACGATCATCGGTCAATTTTTCTACAGCGTAGCGTTAATTATATTTAATGACTAAGCATGCTGACAGTTGATCATAGTTTGCGATAAGCTCTCTCCACTAGATACCTTCTCTGTTCTTGCTACTTTGGACAAAACCTAGTTAATATTGTGGGCAAATTTATACTACAGGACCCTGCTAGAGGCTAGTTATGCATGTCAGCAACTAGTTGGACTTCTTATGAGTATTACTTAGGTTTAGCAAGAAGACTTGTTTGTGTAGCATCGTCTGCACCTTTACGTTAAATCATTCCTCCCTTTTTTGTAAATTGTTTCCGCAAGGCAATATTTAGTTGTTACAGTTTTCTTCATAAGCAGTAGAGGGAATGGTCTCCATGGAGTGAGCTCAACTTCAAAATAAATTAATTACTTAGATTAATTATTTGAAGAATGCATATGAGCACATGCATTTTATGGGTTAATTTCATCCGTACGCTTTCCTAAAGGTTGTTAAAAAGGCACCTTTAGGATTTACTGTCTTGTTCTAACTAAAAAAAACAGTATAAAACAGCGGCTACATTAGCTTAAATTTGAGTGTATCTATTGTGGTGGTGGCGCAGCGTATGGGGTTTAATTTGTTAAACGGGCCTGTAATAATGCTAATTAATACTTTTTGCTGAGGTATGGGTAACTTTATATTACTATTCAAAGTCGCCGGAGTGTTGTAGATGGTTTTGATGAATCAGAATCTTATTTTATAGAACCTTTCTTTAAACTAAAACGAGGAAAAGAAAATTCGGATACACAGGTTACTGAAGGATTGTGAATTAAGTCGTAGTTGGACAAAGCAAGTGTATCAGTAGCAAAAATGAATAGAGTGCAGTTTGATAAATCAGTAAGGAAGATAAAAATACATAAGAAACACAGTTGGTCCATAGAGATGGACTGCGACGAATTTCTGAGGCCACCACATAAGCTAAAACGCATGTAACATTCTGACTTATATCTATTTTAACATTTGCACTCAGTTGATAAGTTTTCATGATCTCAAATAGAAAACGGATGAACAATACCCAAACAGTTAATGTCTACAAATCATAACTGTGCTACAGCTTCATATGTACCTGCTTCTTTCTGCCACCTTATAGTTGACTAGAGTTAATGAACTTCACTAGCTGTGCACTGATGAGCAAACGGGCACGTTGACCATTGCACTATCGACGAACATAGGCAACAATAATTTAATGTATTATTTATAATTAAAATATTTATTATCCATTCTCAAATGGAGGGTTTCATTAAATTTTCGTCAAGTGTCCTAAATTCTTCTATTATCGGCAAGAACAAAGTTGATAATGATGAGACCTATGTCATCCAACCATTACAGAAATTTACCAGTTTAATATGCTTTTGTTTACCAACAAGAAATTGATAGAAATTCAACAGCAAAAATAACGCTATAGTGATTATGTTTTGCCCCGAGATAATAAATTCCCACAGGTAGTCTTCAAGTCGTTCACCATCATTATCAATATTCGAACACACAACAACTGACAACATGACAATTATTTCAGACAAAAACTGTTACCAGTCTGGAGGCGTTTTGATCTCCAAACACCAACAATATGAAGAAAACTTGCATTAACACATAATACCATTGTTTAGTTCATAAAGTATCTTTAGCGAATGGACTTCTGTCTTATTTCTCTCTCTCTTCGGGTCCGAATCAACTGTAGCCCAGAAATATCTGATAAGCAGATATATCTTAACGGGCAGATAAAGTTAAACTTTATAAGATAAACTGAAATTAAGAATATCGGTGTTAGTATCAAATATCAAAAGAGTCGTTAAGGCAAATAATAGTGAGATCCTATTCATTGGGACTTCGACAGAAGACGTTATATACTGTAGAATAAAGTGCTCGTCCGTGAAGTCAAAGATCATAGGTTCGATTCCCATCTGTGCATACCCAACACATGGAATGACCAACCACACCAGTTAAGCTTGGTTAATAAAGTAGATGACAGAATTCGAGAGGGGCTCCACAATGATATCCTTTTACTCAAGATAATCTTGGAATATTGAGTGTTAGAGAGCACTTTCGAAATAGATATGGGAGTTATTTTATTATCTTACTGATGGATGATGGGTAACAATAGCTGCTAGTGGAACTATCAACTTCGAATCCCAGCTCAAACCAACTAAGGGCCCTATAGCCATAAAAAGGGGGAGGTGTGGCTACCCAATCTTATAAACATTGTAGTTTTAGCTGTAGGTTTTCTCCTTCTGTGAAATGATTTGTGAAATGTGAGACAGCAAGCACACAGATGAAAACAAATCTCCGTTCTTAAAACGCTCGAGACCAGGATAAATCCCAAAATTTCAGGATCAAAATCTTCCTATTTTTATTTCTCCTCTTTCCAGTAACAGATGGATTATTGAAAGCTTTACGTCACTCTCGCCTTTGAAAAGGTTTGAAACAGATGATTTTCATTTTTGGATTTAATATATATTTAAATTACTAGCACTACCAATGCTAAATCTGTCACGACTGGATTTAATTTAGATCTGGGGTAAATTTGGCTCACAACTGGAATATTAATCAAACAATCTCAAAATGATCAATTTTTATTTCCTTATATAAAAATTGATTTATGGAATTTAAATAAAAGTTATTTTATTGAATGCAGCAGCAAACGAGAGCTTCGATGCTAAAAGTATCTTACAGGAATGCTTAAATCAAGCTGCAGTATTAAAGAAAACCGTGTTTAAGTGGGGGAAATTTAACCATATTCCGTAGTGTACAAGTAAGGTGAAATGAACATGAAACCAACAACGAGCACCAGTGTGAATACCTGTTTAACAGATTGGATTTCAGGAAGTTTCCCACTTAAAAAAGACCGTTTTCATTTTTGCGGGGAAAAAAATGAAAAGGTGAAATTTTCATGCTATTTGTCTCGTATCAGATAAAATACCGTTTTAGAAACTATTATAGGAAGCGTGGACTAAATAGAAATTTATTAAGGCAAGTCATATAGATAAGGCAAGTAAATATGAAAGAGCATACAATCTATAAGGTATATGAAAAATAAAATAGGATCAAGATGCAAAGAGTACAAATGGTAAGCAGCTATTTTGCCTCATGACCAAAACCCTCTCACCAAGAGCGACAGCAATAAATGGCTATATGCCCTGACTTAGCCTACGGCCACACCGAGCTCCAGGTTCGTCTTCCCCATTGGTGTGGCGCGTGTGCTTCTGTTTGGTCAGATAGGTTTTGGGCTACTTTCTAATGTGCTTAGTGGCCTATACAATAATTGTCTCATCTAAATGTATTTGAAAGGACCGTATAGACAGGATAATATGAGGACATGCGTTTCCCCACATCTACAGATGACCTATTGAAGTTGATGAGACCACGACATGCTTAGGTAATGTTCAAGGTCAATGCTCAAGATAGTGGCTATCATCATTGATCCATTTGAAGCCATCAGGGTAAGTGTAAGCGACTTGAGTAGAATAGGGGCTTATCAGAGAAAATATATACAATGAGTAAGAATAAAAATATCTGACCGCAAATAGCTGAGGAGAGAAGGGAGCTCGAATGCAGTTCCATGCAGCTGGTGTCGTTGTTGACCGCTCATTAGGCTTCTCAATAGTGTTCGCAGATCCTCGAAAGCTGGTTGGGTCCTTATCCACGCTGAGAAAAGGCTCTCATAAACATGGTTAAATGATTAAATAGTGGAGTCATTCCGATTAGTTTGTGAGATAAATAGCATAGACGATTCTGGTTCATTATAGTGGTCCTCGTAAGTAATACTTATGTCGATGACTGGTCCATACATTTCCTGCGTTTTACAAACATTTATTTCAACTCCTACTTTTCTTCTTTATTTGTTTTGACTAAAGAACACGGAGCTTGGCTCTAGCCCAGGCCACTTTCAATATCGGTCTTAAAAGATAGTCTTTCTTCAAATAATCTTAGGTCAGGACGGGTCACCAGTAAAGGGACGGTCACTTGGGCTAGCAATTGTAGGTGATAAGGGCTAGTCCTTACAAAATTTTACTCAGTGAGTTTGCAGATTTAATGTTTTTAAAAGTTATCAGATGCATTAGGAATCGTTTTGCTAGTGAGGATGCATCAACCAGGCTTTCATTTTACTACTTTACCAGGAAAATAATAAAATTAGCAAGGAATGCACATAACTCTGGCCATTCCATTTTTTTCATTTTAGAATTCAAGCATGCTTGTAAAACAATGCAATATGAATGAATAGTGCATGTTTCTAGATTAAATCTAATTTGTCTTGCATGGTAACAAGAGGTAAAATGTGGAAATATAAAGTGCGAAGTGTCAAACCGAAATTAAAGGATTGAAATTGGGAATGTTAGTTATATTCACCATTCACCTAAACTGTCAAAGAAAAGTAAAATATAAAATTTAATATCAAAATATTTTAGTTTTCTATTTCCAAAATACTATACAACTGATAAAACCGAAAAAAGAAACGAGAATTTCAAAGGGAGTAATTCAAATTTTTTAAATCTCGATTCTTAGGTCTTTGTTAATTCAAATTGAGAATATTTACCCAGTTATTAGCAATTCTTTTGATAATGAATAATTATTCCCTTTTTAATTGAAAATGATTCAACCCATAAAGGACGAAATTTGTTGTTCGTCGCAAGCTAGGTCACATGTCTATATCAATTTGTAGATCCGTCACCAATCGATTTGAATTTTAGTCTTCTGCCATTTGATCCAATTCGGCGATTTTTGATATTTCAAATTGCTAATCTTTATGCATTTTATTGGAAATGGCAGAATTTCAGGCAAATACAAAATTATTTTCTCATCCCCTCGTCACAAAAATCTTATCTAGTTTATCTAAATTTGACCTTTCCTCTTATCATGAATTAATTTGTCTCCTATGCATTAGGATGTACATGGACATCTGCATGAGCTAGATTCGAGCCATCCTGCATAATCATTTTGAGGTCACTGAAAGCTTTTGCTTGAGTTAATGCATACAAGCACCAATTCAGGCTATTGCGTGGGTGTTAGCCCATTAGAATAAATACATTATTTGGCAAATTACATAGCGCCCTAAACGAAAATGATCAACCATGGCACCATTGTAAATTGTTAATATTTGGGCTGTTAAAGCATGTCTGCAAAGTCTGAGATTACGTGAATAAGACACACCGGTGATCACAATTGTTCATTATACTTATTAGCGGGGATTAGGAGAGATAATTAAATGAAAATGTATTAATTAAAGCTATGTCAGTTCAGATTCCTGACGAGAAAAGATGAAGGGCAGCGTTATCACAATTAATGCTTTGACCTGATCTTTGTCAAATTCAAGATACGCATCAATCAACGATAATAAAAGACGAGCAATGACAAAGAATGCTCTCAGGAAATTTGCTGCCTGAATGACAAAAAAATACTCAGTAGCACTAAATCCGCTGGAAGTTAAAAGTTGAAAATGATATTACTGTCATCATATTGCCATGGCGTTACAGGTTATTATTTACTCTTTATTATGATACATGGAGTAATATTCCAAATGCTTGTTCATTCAATCAAAAGATGCTTTGCTCCATTATCACATTTTTAATTAAATGGATGCACCGCCAGTTGATGCCTCTTTCAGGTTGCTCTCTGGCTAATCAAGAACACAAGATCAGCCACCCCTCTCTGTGTACCTTATATTTCCCCGTTTATCACAAACCGAATTTCTGACATCCGTTCCCTTTCCAATTCATTTCGCAATTCCTCTTCCAAAAATTTTATCATCTCCCTCTCAATCCTTTTCAGTTGCTCATTAAACCAACTTAACTCTTTATCTCTCGATTTTGAGAAAGAGTATTGTATTCTCCTAGTCTTTTGGAAGACCATTATTTTTAAAGGAATATATATAAGACTAACTAAGTCGAGCCTTTAAGTAGCCTTACTAATGAGATAACCGTTACTTTACATTCTTATTTCAGTGTTTTCATTCAGTGGGTACATTCTTCTGTGTATATCTTGATTTCTCTTACTGTATTTTAAGATAAAATAAATAAATTGCAATATTTTTTCACAATCATCTCGGTTTTTTTATATTTCGAATCTACTAATAAAAATGCTACAAATGCTTAACTTATTCTAACAATTAATCGAAGAATATTCGTATACCATTTCGGGCACAAATTTAGGACGACTAACTCACGTGTTCTGCAATTTTAAAGAAAATGAAGATCTTAAGTCCAACCAGTCTAGGTTAATAGTGCAAAAAACGGGTTCTTTTGCAGGGTCTTAGCACCACAAACAGGTAAATCAAAAACCCTCCATTCACGTAACCTATATCAACCATCGCAAATTAAATAACCGTCAGCAGATGTTTGAAGTTATATAGAAATTTATCACTATTATTAACCATAACAAAGCCAAAAGGGGTGATAGGAGCGATCTAGGCAATGTCAGAAAGTTTTGTGGTAGGTGAAGAATCATAGTCATAACGGGTTTGGACTCAGAAATCATCAAGTTGTCTGCATTTACTTTCTTTTCATAGTGTTTTAATTATTCCTTATCATCACTAAATTGAAATTCTGGGTGGTATATTTTCAAATGTTTTCATAACCACCCACTTTTCAAGTCGCTCTTGTAGCAACCATTTACTAGGGAAGGAATTCTATCAGTGTCTTCCCATCCCACACGTGTCTGCAAAAAGTCAGTGACATCTAGCGTCCTTGCAGACAATTTCCTTTTTCCCTACATCTTTTATTTGTGGTTGGTATTCTAGTAAGCGTGGGGTAAATTTTTTTTTAGAATACCGTGTCCAAACCGCATCCTCTCACCAAACACCTGCTGCACAAACCTTCTCTTTGTATAAGAAGCTTTAGGTTTCCCCAGTTTCAGTAGTTGGGAATTCAATAAAAGTTTAGCAATTGTATCGCCCTTTTGTGTCAGAGGTTAAACTTACGCTTCTGTCATTGAGGGGCGTGGTTTCTCAGAGGAACTTGTTCTGCCAGCACTTTAACACTCATTAGTCGTATAGACCCAGAATCATCCACCGAGTTGTATTCTGAACAGTTTTTAATTTATTATCATTAGCATTGCGATAGAAAATAATAGACAAACCGTAATGAAGAACAGACTCGACGAATATTTCAATCAGTTTTGTTCGAACTGTGATCTAAAGTACTTTAGATCTTAGAACCGGGCTGAGCATCGTCTGCCGTCTTTTGGTCTTTATGATACTAAATCCTTAGACATCATTAGCTATGACTTTATCATTCACAGGGGAACCAAGATACCTAATAGCAACTCACTCAATGAATCTTGTGTTCGTCTGATGAAGATGTGACCATCCCAAATCTGAATCTACGTTAATTCAGTCTGTTTTTTCATACGGCATTTTTATTTAGTATTAATTTGTATCACCGCAGAAGTTTTACAGCAGGCTCAACATATATATATATATATATATACATATATTAAGCGAGTAAAAGTTGTCTAAAATACTCCATTATCTTACGTTATGAATAGTCTTATTGGCCTGGGGCTCTCACATTAAATATTACGAATTTCACTAACGCAATGCTTTTAAATCCTCAGATTAATAATGTTTCACATCTATTTTTCTCCTCTTATTCACCTTTTCCATCATTTAAAATTTTTAAGAAATAATTGAAATTATATACGATTCAACGATTAATCTCCAATCTTGAGGATAGTAAGGTGGAATTTCAACCAACCAGTCTCAAATAATTTCACCTATCTATAAAATGCGTAGAACTATATAAAAGTGATTGAAAAGTGATCTACAACAAAGTTCTTCAACCGTACCATTATTAAGGAACATATCAAGTTATGGCCACCCTACAAAGTTTTTAAGTCAGCTGCTCGAGTACGACGGTGGTGAAGGATAATCACAGAGCTATCATACAAACTCAGGACTATTGTAAGATCCGAAATTCCTAAAAAATGCCTGTTAAAATTTCAATAGCATAGTTTTCCTTTAAAACGCCACATATTAGAATATTATATTACTTACAGTCTTTTAAAATTCTGCTTAAACTCTCCATTAGGAATCAGGCGATTTAGTTCAAAAAGGTCATTAGGGTAGCAATAACAGCAGAACTCTTGGGATGGCCATTAAACGCGATAAAGTAAAAGTACACAGCGAGTTTTCCTAATTTTTAAAATGATAATATAAGTAAGATAACCAGGTTATTCCGGCAGAATATTTTAGTACAAAATCGTTCCAGAAATGCGCTCCAAAATTGCAAATGTTGAAGTCTTGTGACAACTTTATGATTAAAAATATTTTGCAAAAATAATAGCATTTGACCCCTAATAAAACAAGTTTTAAGTGTAATAACAATTTTCATGGCAAATTGGAGCAGTCAATCACTACTTGGAAATATTAACGATTGTACTTCATTGACGTCGCACGAAGAAACGGTTATACAATAAGTTAGTATTCTTATTTGCAATAGTTTTATGGGACTTGAATTATTACTTCAGTATAATGTGCTTTCTTCAAGTAGATGAATTGAAACTGTAAATAATGTAAAAATCAATATCAGCGATAGAGCTATTCTAGACTGGAGTTCAACTTGAGTGATGTCTAGCCGGCCCTACCATGCTAAAATCATGCTAGTTACCGAAGATCATTCAGCAAGACTATCCTGTTTTCCTGACCTTTGGAAGAACAAAAAATAAATTGTACTGATATGACTGACCATCCTGATTAATCAGCCAATCAATTTTAGATGTGAATTTTCATGGTCATCCAAGGGATGGATCAATAAATTTAATTTTTGGAACGTAAGACAGTGAGCTACTTATTAAGTAAATCGAGTAAAATCCAATGAATCGAACAACTTAAATGAAGTATAAATATTTTTTGCCTGAGTTTAATCTTTTCAATTCCACCGTTTTTGGTTATTTATTAGACTTTATTGTTACACTGTTTTATTTGCTTCTCACGATGAAAAATGTAATAATTTTAGATTTCTATGAATTACAATTATATAAGAGTCAGAATAAGAGATTTCTCATTGAACTTTTACGCATATCAAACCGAGATGTATTTTGAATGACAAATTTGGGATTAAAGATTGAAGTAATTTGAGATTAGTTGTTCTATTACGACCTAGATCGATCACACAAAGCAACAGAAAAGGGAGTAATACTACTAAAATCAGAGATGTAATAGATATTAAAAGGTGGAAGGAGATATTTTAATGATGTTTGAATTTTAATTGCATTTAAACAAATGGGAATGAATTAAAATTTTTTTCTATCTTAAATGTGAGATGTGTAGTTAAATATATGACATTTGCAAAATGAAAAATGTGAATATAGTTCATTCCAGCACTATTAATTTTCACAATTGATCAAATGAGTCAAATCCACACATTTGCTATCATTTCACACGAAATGCGCACTTACAATCCTTCCTAATTTTTTCAGTAAGGATCTTTTCCACAACTCAATCTTTATATTTCAAACACCGCTATTCCCAATGACTGGTTAACTAGCCCAAGACCAACAAAGCTCAAATTTGAAATATATTCTCAATAAACATTGTATATGTCCGGAAAGACGTTTTGACTTTGCAAGCAAGATAGATTTTACGAATCTTTAAATAACACATGATTGAGTGTACTGCTAAACGTTGAGAAAGGTTTTAAGAAATGACAACTAATAAGATCTACAGTAGATTGCTGTGTCAGAATTGTATTATATCTGAATGGTTCAATAGAGCGTATCCCAATTCAACAGAGATGCAGAGAGAAGCAGCTTAAACATGTATTTGGGTAATTTGTTTAAATCTTTAAAGGTATATTTGACACTCAACTGACTCAAAAAATTGTAAATAACTGAAAAATGAGGAGAGAAAATGAACTTGAAGTGACAATAGTGAAAGGATGAAAGAATAACTATAGTAGATTGATAGATTGAAAAATAGACCGATAGATACAAACATTACATTCTTGTATCAAATATTTTTGTTAAACAAGTTATTTTATTGTTCATTCTGTAATGCCCTATTATTACTACTTTTACATCTTCCATCCAAGAGGTTTGGGAGTCTCCCCGATAATCTACCATTCGAACAACATTGCAATTTCCACGGTCCTAATGGATGCTACCCGTCCATCTAAGAAAACCAAATTGGGCTAAAATTAGTTAGTCGGAATGTTATGTTACAGCAAAGTGTCTTAGATTAACGGAGATTTGATTCCTCTAAAGATAGAGAAGAGAGAGAGTTTAAAGAGTACTAGGTTTGAAATTTGAATCCTAGTAATGGTTATTTAAACTGGGAAAAAACGGTCTATTAGCATTAAGAAATGAGTTATAAGATTTACTTGACCATAATTTGATCAAAATATCACTTTTAAACCAGAACTAATGAGTGGGGCAAATATTTAAAAAAATTACAATTGAATAATAATAATAAGCCTGTCTAGGAAAGCGCTTTCCAACGCTCACTTGAGTAGGGAGTGGCGTTATTGGGCTTCATACGTGGGAGCCCCGATTTTTGCCAGCTCCCTTTTAGCCCAACTCAACCAGTGCGGCTGCCACTACGCTCACTGCGTGTGCACCGATGGGGATTGAATCCATGACGTCTGATTTTGCAGACGAGAACGCTAACCGCTACTCCATTGAGACAAGATCATGTTTATCTACGATGCCTATCGATTGCTGACCGGTATTCAAAAAGACTCGGTCTTGCCATTTCAAATAGATTTTTCTTCCTTAGTTCAGAGGGAAATGAAGCTATTCCGAAGCTTACAGATTTTTCATATCAAAGATGTGAAGGATAACATTTGGATAATAATCCAACAATCAATGATCCAGTACATGAGAGATGAAACTTATGGGTTTCGCTCAGATGCACTGAAAGTACTCCATTCAGCATCCTGATAGCTCCCTCTTCTAAGCTTGGCCTTCCATTACCGATTTAATTTGTGTTGAAATTGTGCTGGAGTTATTCACCAATCTCCCTGTTTTGTTTCTCGATCTTGGTAGCTTTGATTTTTGTCTCCTTCTTCTTTTAAATAACTATTTATAATATCATATCAATTCACTCTCAGCCGCAAGAATTTTGGACTGGATTTTTTCAATGACCTTTTGGAAAGGGATTGGAGCCATTTGCAGGTACTGGATATGCATTTATTCTTACCTTCTTGGGGCGATGTTATATATGGTTAGAGTTATTCAAATTCGGATACTATTCACATTCCCTTATCAAGTATTTGCGTTAAATGGAGATTAAGGACTAGACACCTTATAAATTTCGACGAATTTATGATTTTAAGAAATTTGTTTAAAATAATTTAGATTTAAAGTTTTCGAGTATGAAATTTTTCTTATCATTATTGCGAGAAATATTAATAGCATCTTACTTGGGTTTAATTTTCATTTCCTTTTCATCTATCAAACTGTCATTAGGAAACTCAATTTTAATGACCACTTCGTATGCCCAAATACTCAACTATTTGATTTCCATTTCGCGTGTGATTCTTATTAGAATTTTTTCCTAATATATAGGCTTCAACGGAGTGCTCGATATTATGAATCGTTATTGATAGTGGTCCTATTTGCTTGAGGGATGCACCTTATTCAATCTTATCCTTAATATTTCACTATTAGTTCTACCTGTTGCACTTAGAATGTGAGAAATTATGTAGAGAATCATGCGAAACTGTATGAGAAAAGAGAAAATGTTGCATTTGCGCATGTCAGCTATTTGGCACTTGGTAAAACAGTAGATCAAATCCATGTTTATTCTTGGCTTATTGGATTCGAATTTATCGACGAACCGAAAATTCTCACTGATTATATTGCGGAAGACAATGATGAGAACTACAAATTATAAAGAAAATCATTAAACAGGCTGGAATTTGCTTTTTATTTGGTTATTTCATTTTCTTCCTAGATTTACTCTCTTTCATTCTTATTTCAGTGCTGAAGTTAGTGAATTATTCAAATTAGAATCAAAAGACAAAAAAGAAGAAAAGGAAAATTTCGGAATGCAGGTAGAAAAAGAGAATCCAAGACACTCATTTTATATTTGGTATTGAGGTGAAATTATCAAAATTAAATGTGTATCGTAATTGTGAATATTTTATTACGCTATGTCCAGTTTAATTAAGGCGTTTATAGTGATTTAATTAAAACTTCCCACCGCCATTAGGAGACGTGTTCACAGCACTTGACTTGGTAGAGGGAAGGTGTACTGGAGATTCTCTTACAAGAAAATCACATTCTACACCTCTCCTGTTGACTTGAGTTAACCAGGGCGGTTGATCGCACACATCACTGGATGTACTCCGATGGCCTTTGGTCTTGCTAACTCTGACTTGGCAACTATGCTCGCTGACCATTGTTTAAAATACTCTCTATAATCCTCAATAATTAATATTTGTTATTATTGACTTATTGGAGGACAAAAATTACAATTTTTATTGGAAAAAGCACCTGAAATAGGGAAACAGTAAATTCCAATAAGAATCAAAGGAGAGGAATCAAAAAGATGCTGGTAATAAAGTCAAGACATCACAAGAGTCTTCGTTCATAGTGTTCATTTTCATTTCAGCTTTCACAAATCGCCCCCTGAATTACTGGACAAATTCTAATCCAACTCTTTTTGACCGGCTGAGTAAAAATAGTTGCCACTTCCGTTCGTTTTTTCTGCCACAGATCAAGAAAGTGGGATGAACTCACACGATCTTAACAGAGACCACTGAGTTCAGTCAAGGTGAACACTAATCGACCCTATTTTCTGGATAGGGGAAAACTTTGGCAGTATTTGCGAACTTCGTCTGGGTGTTTTTTCGACTGATTTGACCATATGTTCAGACCTATGTTTCTAACAATTGATTCGTTCTTATTGTGAAATTTTTATGCTAGATGTTGATCGTCATGGCAAATAGTTTAGATGAAATCTAAATAAAAATGAGAATTTTCGTTAAACTTAATTAATCACAAAAAAATTTGACGCTGCATTTTTGGGCTAAAAATAACCCATTTTTTGCTCTTACTATTTTTAAAATGAGATCAATTTTGCACCAGCACGCAGTACTGAATTTCCCACAGTTCAGGTATTTATATTTCTGTCTATATACAAATTCCTCAGCCTCATTAAGGGAAGCATCAAAATACTTGACTAGGAGAAGGTTTTCTGAACACTCCCTATTGGAAAACTCTCTTTCTACCAGTCTTCTTATAGGTCGGAATTATCAACCAGTGTAGTTGTGAGTGAGCTATGGTGATTTGTGCTATGTTAAATGTGTCACTGCTAGTCTTACCGACTTTCCATTGACTATTAAAGGAGGCAAATAAATTGTGGCAACATAACCAACTGCGGAAATGTATCAACCGATCGAAGATTACTGAATACAGTGGACAGAGCATTATCTAAGAATTTGAAAATCAAATGCTGAAAATTGACCGTTATAACATCGCATTGTGAACTCTTCTCTTTTGAAGAAGAAAAGGACAATTCAATTCTTCCGAATAAAAAAGTAAGTTCTATGATTTCCTGACCTCATTACTCGCTTATTGTCGACCTCTCCCCTGTTCCATATTTTATTGGACCCATTGGTTATTCCTCTTGTTCAAATACTCTCCACGATTAAAACTTTTTTCCTGCGCCGTGAGTAATATTAATCAGTGCTGTTGACAATCATTAGGAGCGCAAAAAACGGAGTTTGCTTTTTTGGTTTCTGTTCTTCCATGCTTCACTAAAATACTACTGGCTAACTAAATAGGGGATTAACCTTCTATTTCCAAGATATATAAATAAATGGAATGGAATATAAGCAGTCGTTTAAGCCACGGGTGTTGTTTACTTCTTCTTTCTGAGTCTGACCTAACAGAACCATAGTATATCTCGATGGACGGTGTACATGATATAAGAAAAGACCTACCAGTATACTAATGGCGACATAGTATTATAATAGATTTGCCTGTTCATGTTCAGTAGCACACAAAGCTTGTTTATACGAAATGAGGTTTCTTAATTAAAAAAATATTATTCATTTAAATGGTAAACGATCTCTTCTAATGAGTCACTAAATTGTTGTGGCAACTCGAAGTATTAGTGAGCTTATTATTAAAGGGCTTTGCGGAAAACGTTAAGTTAGAGCAATTGTATTTAGCATTAAATGTAATTTGATTAGCAATCTTATATTACATCTTATTATTCATTTGTATTTGTGAATATAAAAAAGCAGTAGAGACATATGAATGTGCAAATTACTTGCGTACATTAATTGTAGTTGAGAGGACAAATTTACTCAAATAATTAAGATTAAAGTAAATATAGTAAAGTATATCACTTGCAGAACTACTAATAGAAAGAACGATTCCAACCATCAGTAATACTGTGATACAGAAGAACATGACAAGTGAACCAGCAGAAAATCATAAAGGAGATGTGTTCACTATCGGCGGTCAAACGACGGGGAAAAGACAATTTTGAAAATCAGGTAAATGAACTGTTAGGAGCAAGTATAGAAACCAATTGAGGCCACGCATTGCGGGAACTAAATCAATGTCAGCACCAACCCCACTTTACTTCCAGTTGGACACTTTCAACCTTGAACAAGTAAATCGGATAAGATCCGAGAGAGAACCCCAGAATAACAGATACACTACTCAAAAAGAATTCTTCGAAAGCCTAGAAGACTTTAGATGAATTCGAAATTGAAGTAATACGAGGAAGGGGCAGGTTAAAAAGGAGGGGTATCGGGAAAAGGTGAAAGTATGTAAATTAATAAATATTTTTTTCCTTGATGATATCAACATTTTTTATATATTTTCTTCTTTCTAATACATTGGAAATGACGTTCAACTGTTAAACTGCTTATCCGAAATAAGAAATAACTTCGTACATGACACAATTTGTTCGAAGTAACCGGATATCATTATATAAAGTTCTAAAATTTTTAAATTTTTCTTCTCCCTCTCTACCGTTTTTTGTGGATATTTTGGGATTGGTAACTAGAATCGCCATAGATATGCCACATGAAGTTGACTATTTTGCATCCGACATTTAGGACAGTATGGACATATGTTCAACTTTCGTTTTATTTATTTTTCTCACTAAAAGTACCAATTTAATACAAATATATGTATATATATCCGTTTTATTTTTGTTTGTATATTTGCGTATAACACGTAGCTAACATATCTTTTTATTTGAAATTATTATCGATTCCCTTTTTATGGCCTTAATTCGTGAGAACATACAGCATGACCTCCGCAAAATTCTCATTTTTACTGCTGCATAATAAAATCAGCCAGTAAGAATTGGAGGGAGGCGTGATTGGTCGGCGAGCAGACCAATCGTAACAATGTCCTTTGACAGAGAATATGCATAAACATTTGTGGTCGTTAGCGTTTCAATTAGGGCTCAATAAAATCACACGTAGTTTGTTGAATTGCTTATGAATCTACACCTAAATATCCACAAAATTCAAACCATTGCTTGAAATTTCACACTTACAAGTAAGTCATTTTCTGTTCTCATGCTATTAAACCCCATATTCCCATGATTTATAATGCAATTATAACAAGAAAGGAGCTGTTGGATAAAAATGAAGAAAATTATATATTAATTAAATTTTAACTTAACAATTTATTATTAGTTATTCATAAATTTCCATATTTGCTAGTGTGCTAAATTGCATAATTTTGGAGTAAAGTCTATCATCAAGGTAATCCCGTTTTATTACCGAGTTTTGGCTTTTGTAGATTATATGGGAGATTAATTAGGTTATAATAAGTGATGATCACATTATCTTTAAACTTCTGACGATTTTACAATGCTGAAAGCAAAAAAGACATCGGTTTATAAGCAAACAGTGGATTGTTCAATTCTTTACAAAATGTTTAAGAGCTCGTCTGCAGAAGTAAAGTTTCTTCCTAAACAACTTGTACCTATGTATTCTTGTGATGTACCTATCACTTCTACTGCCACTTTTACTAATACTTCTACTAAAAATGGCCCCCTATTGCCGATTATAATCTTACCTTCTATGGAAATTTCCACTGCAACTCCTGTTGAGGAGGTTAAAGATGAAATGAATCTGCATCCATCAGTCAGAGTGTAAAAGAAACGAATCTCAACTTTCACGCCTAAGGTCGTTCCGTGACCAATCAACAATCAATCCGGAAATCCTGTCCGCTTGATTAGCAGACAAATTAAATATGCTGCCAAAAGGACTCTTGTTCTCTTGCCTCCTTCGGAACCCATACATCAAGACCCCAAAATATCTTTGCCAGTTTAATCCCATTCGAGCTGAACCAAAGCTTGTTTTTTGTCCCAAGCAATCGGCACTGGTGGATGATAAATACAAGCAACCTGAAGTAATCGGCCTTGCTAAATCTGCTTCTCTCGAAAACGAAACAATGTCAAACTTGGTTGCACAAAATGTGGGCTAGGCTGCACTCTCCTATCATCAGAATCCTATTTGCTCTCAAACTAACCTTCCTTGATCTCACATTGATCCCAGTCTTGCAGGACCTACCCAAGGAATGTACCTTCTATTCCTGGCTGATCCGTATTCAAAGTAGCCGGAGGTTATACTCATTAAGTCTGCCGCAACCGGTGCCGTCACTAACCGCCTCCGCCAGGTATTCGCCAATCAGTTATTGTGCCCAGAAAAGCCACCCAGTTCTCTTCTCTTCGATTTGAGGACCTCCGTTGTGGTCTAATTATCTCTCAATATTGGGATGAGCAAATCGTTGACAGTATGAAAAGGCAAATTCTCGTGTCACAGTGGAACAGATTCTGAGTTCTTTACAGCTTAGGTATCTTACAAAGTCTTGAGCTGGTGTTCAAATCAAAATATGCCACTGTATGGATACATGTGACTTCCCTTCGCCTTGGAATCCCGAAAATTCGGATGTCCAGTGTAATCATTGGCCCGACCGTTACTCTGGATATCACAGAAGACCTCAGAAAAAAATTCAAGATTTAACCAGCATCCAAATTTATGGACTAACAACTTTTGCTAAGAGAGGTCGGATAAAACTTATTCATTTTTAATCAAAAAAAAATTAGAATAACTATCTTAAAAATGTGCATTTTTGTTAGAATGTGCTAAATTGCAGGGTCGTTGCCTTAAAGAACTTTGAAGAAAAGCCTACCAATAATTTAATTCCGTGTTCTTATTGAGTTCTTGCGTTTCTGGGCTATTTTGTGTGACTAATAAGGCTATAACAGAGTCCATTTTTCATTTATCGTTTTGCTTAAAATATGGATTAAATTTTCGCTAATTGATGGACACAAATACGTTCGAAATTAACCTCATTGGATTTACCTTCAACTTCATTAAAACAAAGTTCTGCTTATACCTTCATATTTACAATAGGAATAAAGATAAATTATCTTACAGCTACGCATAATTTTACAAATATGTGTACATATAAATGGCCAAATAATTTAATTAAAAAGCCTGATCTTTTGAAATGCTGATCTTTGTCTTTCGGCATTTTTTTACAGTTGGGTTTCGAACGCCTACTGCTAGATTACAATATGATTGATTATCGCAAACCACCTTTCTGTGATGCTTTAGCGGGTTTGTTTATATCCTTTCAATATCCCCTTCATCATTTGACCGTCTCTGCAATCGATATCATTAGCTCGATCAACTTATTTTAAAAAATAATTCATTAAATATATTTAATATTATTCACGGGATAATGAAGTTTATGATTGCGCAAAGAGTTTATAAAACTAGATTAGTTGTAAATATAAAATACAAATAAGTTTTTCCTTTTGTTGTGAGAATTTTTCTTTAATTAATAATTATTACTACTTAAAAATAAGGAAGAGCAATACTAATTTTAAAATAATAGCAAGAGAATATAATTGTTAACTTTCTGTACTTCACATGAATTATTTTAGCGTAAAATCTTTAAAGTTCTCCTGCAATACAGGCGAAACGCTTACAGGGATCATCAGATTGCAGAAATTTGATATTTTTGCTTCGTATTCCAGATCATATGAAAATGGATATGCCGCAACAACTTCGGACAACATCAGGTGATGAACGCATTTCAAATTCTTATACACCGGGTTTCGAATACCTTTCCTTGAACAGTTGCAGCCCTCTGACCTCCAATTTGGGAAATTTAGCGATGAGTAATCAACTCAGTCTAAATCAGGTAATTTCTTATTTCTGTTTTGTGCTATGCATAAGCTGAATTACGCAAAAATATCATTTCCTTCCAACCTCTAGACCGGAAGCTGTAAATCTGCTACTTTATTTTACACCATGTTCTTGAATCTATATTCATAAGCGTGCAGTATTCAACATTAAACTTGAAAAAATTTTTGATATTTCATTATGAATTAATTTTTTTGCCAATCTTGGCAACAAGGCAACTTTATAATGTGATATTTTATGAATATGCGATAGGAGGTAAATCAGGATTATCGATCGCGAAAACTCGCTGAATTTGGTATAAAGTTAAATATTTGAATCTCTTATTCATAGCTCTTCATCATTCTTTGTTGGTTAGCTGAGATTTTTATGTATTTCCTAAAAAAGTCTGGAAGTCCGTAAATAGTCTTCTTTTAAATTCTGCTTATGCAAGCAGATATAAGGCAAATAAATTCCAAGACGATTCGTGAATAAAGAGATTTTAAATTTCTATTTCCAAAAAGTAAATGTCAATATTTACTTGTTATATGTATGTGCTGAAGCATCATCTATTTTCGCCAAGAAACGTGCAGAATTAATAATCCTACAAAGAGAGAGACATTCCATATTTCTTCAAAGCTAACCCAACTTTATCAAACACTCTATACTTTTGCTTAGCCGGTGAAAACGATGCTAACAAATTGGCCAAAAAATGTGGAAGATAAACATGGCATACTTTATGCAATGTTTGGCCGGCATTGTCTGTGCAAAATGACTGGCACTCGGCAAAGAAATCTCAACTGATATTAATTTTAAAAAATTTTTTGAATCAATCCCTACTTTATTATTTAGAGTTTGCAAATTTAGCTCATCATTTCTTATATTTGGCCAGAGCGACAACTGTTTGCTGTTCATAAAGTCGGGAAGATTCATCTAACACTACTGAGGGACATCACGAAGTAAAGTCCTTTATTAAAGGAAGGCAAATGTTAATAAGTCTCCAGGAAGATGATTTATCGACTGTTCAGTCATAAATATATACGTTTAAATGGGAAAACTTTCAAAAGATAGTACAGCAGAATTACCTTTTTTGATTTTAAACATTGTCTCTGTATGCTGGATTTGCAGAAATATGGAATATTAATCCTTTTAATAATAATCTGTGTGTGAATTTTAACCACAAATCCGCATTTACGATATAATATAAAGATAATTTTCAGTATTATATTTGTTATTGTTTTATTGTATGGCAATTATTCACAAAAGAGAGTTATTAGATTGTACTAGGAGGGAACGGAAGTTCATTAAAAGCCTTTTTTGAAAAATTTATTATTTCCGTATGAAACTGTAATTTTCCTGGTTTATGTAAACGGACTACAAGTCAATATTTTAATCTTAGAGTGTTTGGTTATTATACAATAATTGACCAAAACGTTTAAATATTATAAGCTTCACTCATTTTTAATCTCTAAAATCCCCATGTAGAAATTAGTTGCTGGAAAAATTTTCCCCAAACTTTGAAGCTTTACCCACCTTCTTATGGCTAATTATAACTGGAGCCATTCTATTCTGAAAGGCGAGTTGATTTATCTACCATTAAAAGAATATCCATAAATATAAATTCTCTATTATAGAAAGATAAATGTTGAAGTGTATTGGCTGAATGACCACAAATAATATGAAGCTCGTGGTGAGAAATGACTTAAATTACAACTTCAGAAAATTAGCGTTTAAAACTTCAAATATATTTATGGATTTATTAAAAGGGTAATATCCTAGGGAAAACACATATGCATATATATGCATATATATACATATATATATACATATATAATGTGACAGGCACAAGTAAACTGGTAAAAAATGTTTTGGTTGCAAAGGACACCTATCCTTCTAACACTAACCCACTTTTATTGAATAAGTCGGAGAAATTAAAATGTAAGAATCGAAATAAATGCTTATAAATCAAGGTATACATAGTTGAAAATGAAGAACTATTATTTTTTACTTATTTAAGTATCTTTTTCAACACTGTAATTTAGTAGCTTTCGTTTCGATACATTCAATAATATTTCAACTAAAATGTGCCATCAATCATGACCACCAATGAACACGGCTGAAACGCAAACTTTATACATGGAATTAATAAAAAGGAAAAATATTGTCATTGAAATATACTTTGTGCTATTAAATTCACTGGTATTTTTATAAAATTATGCTACAACATTGAATTATTTACTTAATAATTGCGAATATGACCTTAATTTATTTTGACATAATCCTCGTTAATGCTTCTTAAAATATTTTATGTTTATGACATTTATAATATATTTATTTGACAATAAACAAATAATTAGGCATGCACTTTTATAAATTTCACAATTTGTAATAGTCTAATTCATATTTTTCAGAAAGCGCGCGATCATTTAACCTCACCACTACGATTCTGTATCCAGGCAAAAGATCGCTTTGTCGTGCGTGTGGTCAAAGTCACCGTGAAGCAGTTAACCAACTATGAAAACTCTCAATCGTCCCAGTACGACCAGCTCAAATCAGTTTGGCGGGATTCCACACAGAGACAGAATTTGCAGAAGATTTTGTTGGAGACCTCAAAGGAAAATAACGCCGTCTTCATAGGATTTCAAGCACAACTTCCTGCTGTGGTAATGGAATATATTCTGAAATCTACCTCTGCCGACCAAGTTAACATTCCAAATGATAACCAGTCGTTTCAACATACAAATATTGGTAAAGGAGTCCGACTCACGTTCAGCTGTCCTCTGACTGGAAATGGACTAAAAATCGAGGATTTCTATTCTGGAAGTGTATATCAGAGGGTAATTCTCCTTTAATGAGCTATTCCTTTACACTTGGATGAATATAAATACTAGAGATTCTGATTTCATCACGAATACTGACTGCTACAGAAGAGCTGTATTAAAATCTCCTCGTGAAATAGTTCGCACCTAGCTTATTTCTCGCTGAATAATAAGAATAATTAGTATTAGCTTTGGTGGAATGCAATTAATGATTCCTACTGCTAATCAGGATATCTGTAGCAATGAGTTGTTAAATTTTCAGCCTCAATTTACCCAAAATCAGAAGATAGGAGAATGCCTGAAGGCATCAGTTAGATTAAGTAAAAATTGGATAGTGTTTTAATGCTTTTTAATCGCAAAAATATTAACAAATGGTCAATTAAGAACGAAGTTAGTCAATAAGTTCCAAATAATGGATGGAATAAAATTAACATTATGAGAGGAAGCAGCTTTTGTTAATGCCCAAGTTACAGTTAAAAATTTACTCACTTCCGAACAAACCAATTTTTACTATTAAACACAGCGGAATTAGTCAAAGTAAATTATAAGCGCATATTCAAACATGAAAGCCTCAAGCTTAGCCTCAGCCGAATTTAATGGTTCCAAAGAAGTCAATTTAGATTACCCTATCAGGAATTAAAGCATGACAGCAATCCTCAACCTTCATTTGTCCTTCCTTTTCATAAGAGAAATACTATTATCCATTTAGCATCTTGGGGAGGAATTTTAATTTGGCAAGTTATGGAATAAGTAATAACCTACCAAGGATCCAATCAGTATTTAGCCCCTTTATATTTTCTTTCTATATTACTTAGTTTTATTATCCCATTCCAAAAATTTCCATTTTCCGAGTACTTTTGAGTCCACTTATAAATATAATCAATGCAGTAACAATTTATTTGCCTTTTTCAATAACATTTGATTTTTATGATCTTGTTGCTGTTCTAGGTTATATTTTATGCACTTGGTAAATAGAAGGTCGGTTGCTTTTCGCAGTGAGCAGGTTTGTAACGCAGCAGCCTTATACCTAAAAGTTTTTCATAATAATATAAAATAAAATAAAGGAAGGGAGGAAGATAACATTTATGAAGGTCCAAGCAACTACCTTTCATAAAAAATAATGTTTATTCAACAGGCGTATGACTTGATGAAACTATAATCGATATTGTTTTCTTTACGATTATTAGGGCAAATATTACAACTTTATGATAGAGAATATATTAATCTCAAAATCCATTCAGGAAAGATTTCATCAGCATTCATTTTTAGCAGAATATTTGCATTCCGGAGAAAATCTTTTTCTGCCATTCCCTGTGTTAGCCAAAATTGTCACTGGCCATTTTACTTACTATATGTGCACTGATGAGCGTCAAAAATTTGATCTCTGACTTTGGCAGACAAGCTCGCTGACTGCTGCGCTGGTTGAAAACTTGCATGCGGATAAATATCATTTTAGCTGTCTTTTTTTCTGCTGGAGAGTTTCAGTGAAAATTAATGAATCGGTTTGCACTAAACTTTTTCACAACGTTACGTTGCTAGACTGCATTTGTTTATGTGTTTAGCTGGCTAAAGTACTCAACTTAAAATGTATACCACCGCGAGAAAAAAACGAACAAATAAAGTCAATTAACATCACTTAAAATGGAATTGTACGAATTGAGAGTGCTGATGTGACATCTCTGAGAGGGATTAATGCATAATTGAGTTACTTATTTTTAGTTAATTCTGACAAATTAGGGTATTAATAGATAGCAGAGATACATTAAAACTTAATTAGAGAGTAATGCCATATTTTGATGTCATAAACACTTGTATTATTCATTTATTATGTAGTTTAAGACCACCACACAGAAATATAGTTGATTTACACCCAGACTGTGTACAGGTCTTTTTACGTCTGCTTATTTCATTATGACATCCATTTTGTAAAGAGTCTTTTTAGCCCTGTCATCAAACGCTTTGAAACTCAACTCTTCAACTCCTTTTGGATCATAATAAAGTTCAAACACTCGCGCATCCTGTACTGCTACCTCTCCATCTCTCCTCTGCTCTCTGTCTTCTTTCATTTACGCTGTTGTTCAAAAAATTTCCGGTCTCTTCTACTCCTCCCCTTTTCAATAATAGAAAGAATTCCTGTTAACTTGCAATGAGGTTGATGAGGAAAGTACTGTTGTAAATCCTTTGTATTTTTCATTTACAAATTAGATACTAAGGAAAATATACTTAAAAATTGAAATAAAAATACCTATTGGATTAAGTTAGTGGCATTAATTTGCCTTACGAATAAAAAATGTCAGATGGCTGACTTCTTGTATTCCACCAATTCGTTTTGATGAAATGATATTGTAAATAAAGACCCACTTGCCTGATTTTCACCTTTACCTCACCATTAATGACATCAAACTTTGTCAGCCTTCCCTCGTCTTTTCATTTTATCTAGTCCCAAAAAGTAAAATGGTCTTCGGTTAAGCAATTTGAATACATCAAATCATCTCTGAATCGTAGTAACTTCTAACCTTATTGAGAAGCAATGCTTTTAAACACCTCTCCTTGATCAATATCAACCAGTATGCTCAATTACATGATGTCACTGCATATGCACTAATGGGCGTAAAACCCATGATCTCCCACTTGGCAAACGTGATAATTAACCATGTCGCGACTGTTGCACTTTTCAATCATAACGGTTTTTCTCATAAGATGAAATAATGCAAAGTAACTTAAATTTGCTGTCCTTAACTGTCAATGGAATGTCTATTTACTGAATTTGAAATTAATTTTTTAAATATTTGCACTTTTATTCATTTCAAAATTATAAAAACTTTTATGGCATGTAAACATATTAGTGTAAACATCTGTTTTAGTTTAGATTAATTCTCAGTCCTAATTTCAAGATATTTATATTAAAATTTATTGCATTTTCATTTACAGTTTCTAATCATGTTTTTTTCTCTCCCTTTGTTATTTAGCTAGAGAGCTGGGAAAAGAATTCAAGTAAATCTGGTCTCCTGAACGATGTTCTCATTGCCCTCAAGAAAACCGTCGACCTACTACTTGAACAAATCCAGAAAAACGGTTTGCTGACAGTCATCCCAGAAGTAGATTACATATTCTATCCCTTCACACCTCAAGCACTATTCTCGTAAGTAAGTCAGTTTTTTGGCTAGGAATTTATGGGGGTGTTTAAGTGTTAGAAGCTTAACGTGTTATTGCGTTGTTTGTTTACTGCATATGAATAAAATCAGATGAAATGCTACAAACCATAGTTTTGGAAATGAAAATAAACAGGTAAGCATAGAGGAATCGAAGAAGATGCGGAACTTAGTTTTGGGGATAGTAACCACAGCACCAAGGATATTGGGTGACTCTTTTATCCGGCAGGAAAGAGGCTCTCGTAAACGGAGTAGAACATGACTTGGTGGTCAAATAATACAACCATTCTGAGTGGCTAGTGAGATCGTAAGCATGGACCGTTCTGATTCATCTTATCAGTCCCCACACATGCCACTAATATATTCAGTTTGTTTTGCCTGTGATTCATTATCCTTATTATCTTACTCCATTCTATTGCGCTTTATTCTAGTTAGGAGACCTGCGCCTTCTCTCATCCCTTTTAATAAGAATGTCCAGCAACGGACTCTTGCTTCTTCCATTCTTGTTGTACGGTTTTTATCGGTTTGGAAGGGCTAGCAAGTCTATCCTACTTTGGTAAGTACTTAGGTTAGGTCTTCTCACTAGACTTAATGTAAGAATATGCGAAGTCATCTATGCCACCAACAGATGATCATCCAAATTGTTGCAACCGAACGTCAGATAGAGAGGAAATATTTGAGTGGGATGATGGATGAGATCATCAGAAATGAAGATCTAACCACCCGATTTACATTTATGAATAACGGGATTTAAACATAGACTGGGAAACCGGACAAACTGTTGGAATAGCCGCAATAGCCCATAACCGAAAGAGTAGACCATGACTAAGAAATCATCAACATAGGACAAGGAAAAATTGTTACGCTATTGCTTTTCACAGATTCTTGAACTCACTATTACGTGATGGGAAATGGATAGAAATGATTGTAAAATATTAACAACCTTAGAAGAAAACAACAGAGCAGGTACTAGCCTAAAATTAGAAAACCAAAATTGTGTCTACTTAGCAACGTACGAATAAAACAAAGTTGTTAAACATTGTGAAAAAATCAACAAACGGCTCACAGACCATGGAATGAATCATACTATGAAAGAAGTAGAAAACTGGTTAACTCGGTAAAGGAACTAAGATAACAACAAAACAAATGCAAGAAATAAACTGTCTGCAAATCGATTAACATAAGTAACCCTGAGACTTGTCTACGTTAATCAACGTTTAATTACTGGAAATGAATCAAAAGCAGATAATGAAATCGCAAATTGTCCTTAGATTAATTAACTAATTAATTTTGAAAAGACTCAGAGTACAATACCAAGAATTGTTGAATTAAGGGGTATATAAACACTCCTAATTCTAATAGTACATTACTTATTAAAAATTCAGTTTCGATTCTCACTTCAATCATAAACCGTCAGGAACTTACTAACAGACCGAATTGAAGTTAAGTTAGGCGGATTTAGTTCATGTGCAGAATTTTACATTTTAGATACGACGAATATCTGTCATTCGACAATGAATGTCGATTTTAATCTCTGCTCTCCCTAGTGCTGATGCTAGATGCTGATCGCATTTGTTGGGTGCCATAATAATAATAACATGCAATAATTTGACTACTAGCATTAATTATTAGACTCTTGTTATCGTTATGATTTTAGCGAGAATTTGCTGTGCTTTCACATTATCGAGAATTAATTGCCATTCCGTGAGCTCTGCTGTCACTCATATGACTATTATGAGTTCAATGAGCTTATCTATCATGCATTGTTTAAATGAGAAGCTTCTAACGGCATATAATTCAAATGTTTCAGGTTATATTTTCGTGTATTAAGAATGACATTTTCGGTGAAAAATGATTCAGGAATATTTGAGTGCACCTGCTATGGACTTTCCTAGATCATGTCTTCAGATTATCAGAAAAAAACAGTCTAAATGTCACCAACGCAAAATAGAAATCGCTCAGCTATCTTCTTCTAGGCGTGTAAGAACTTCAAATAGCCTGACAGAAAAGGGAAATATTGAACTGAAGAGAACAAATTGCGGGTTTGTCCCTTTGGGTAGTATACTTAAGAAATGGTATTTATATACGAAGAAACATGCTTAAATTCAAATGTTTTTTATCTTATAGGCAAAAGCCTCTACATTCCACAGTAAACTCATCAACTAACACCGAATCTAGCCGAGTTGATTCTTTTGTTTCAAGAAGCCCAAGTGGAAGTCTAGCACCACTACAAGTTCCCTCTGCAACATCTAGTCCAATTGCGATTCCTGGAGCGAGGGCAAGGCCGACTAATCCAAATCCCATGATGGCCCTGATGTACCATGGACCTCAGCGACAACAAAATCCTTTACTCGCATCTCTTATAAATTCCTCTAGACCTCTCTCTGCCTACGGAAGCTGCTTTGATGGAAATTCGGCATCGATTTTCTTAGAAAGGCAAATATCTCTATCGGCCGATGAATCTGGCTCACCTATTAGATACATGTCAGAATGCAGTCCTTATGGTAAGAACTGGATGTTTTATTGAAGGAAGTAGTCATTTTTATCGAAAATTCTTTCTAAACTATATCAAGAGAAAATTTCACCATATGGAATAGATAAATGCCATATGACATTCAGTAACCATAGCGTGGGAATTCCTATAAGTCTGTTAAATTTCGTTCATACCCTCTACCTTAAAGAATGGCCTTATTCATTTGCACTTCACTTGTGTTAAACTTTTAAATTTGTTCTATAAAATCTGCTTGAAGTGAGATATTCTCGAATTCCTTCCGTCAAATCCAGTCTACAGTTTTTTCACCGACTTATGTAAATTTCTTTTTCAATATTTTGTTTGAGCAGAACGAAAAGTTATTCTCTCGATAGTATGGTTTCCATCTATTACCTATCTTTTCTAATTTCTATTCAAAAAATATTCCCTTGAATATCCTCTTGAAAAAAATGTACAAATATATAATTTCAATTTAAAGCAACTTAATAATTAACTGCCATAAATTTGAATCTATTAATTAACTCTGTTAAATTCATAATGATTATAGTATTGTTGAAATGAAGGAGATTTAAATGGTTTCGAGTAACGTGCTGCTATTGGCAAATGCTTATAATTAGTAAAGATACTATCTTGCTTTAAATCAAAGGCTGTTCTGTTTACGCCTTAACTGATTGGAGTTGATTCAGAGTTTAATAGTGCTCATGATAGCGAAAAAGTATTAATAAGAAAAACAAAATTCCTCAAAGCGTATTTGTAATAACCTAATCTTTAGTTGTTTAGCTGTTTGCATCATATCTTTCCATTCTGTTTCCTCCTAAGTGAAGTCACTATCTAATTTTTCAAGTCATCCATTCTGATTAATATTTTCTATTGATGCTAAACAACTTCAGCATCTTGCTTATTTCTGTAGTCATATCTACATTATCCACATTGTTTGCAATCCCAAATTTCGCAATTTTGACATGATGTCCTTTTACCATTTTTGGTAAACGCAGCCCATTTACTAGAAAAGAGGTCGTGTCAAGATTCTCATTTCAAAAACTCACTTTACCCTAACGTTTCTTTGCCTCAATTTACATCTTTGAAGCTCAGAACTCTCTATGAAAAGTGCTAATAATTACGCTCTTAAAGGGAAAAAACTGGATTAAAATATTTTAACAAAGTGGAAAACGAAAATATTGGGAATAATATATTATTCTATAATGATTCATTTAGTGCCATTTATTTTGATGAATAACTAATAAAGAAATAAATTGCATTTAGGATTTATTTATCTTCTATTTTATTTTTTATAATATTATTACATTAATTAGTTGCTAATAGTATTATAAATTATCAATTATATCGATCTGATTCAATTTCAGAGGCTCAAATGATAAAGGATCTGACACAAACTTCAACAAGAACATCTTCAATAAACAGCATCAACCAAACTGATTACAACGAGACATCCACATCCAACTGTCGTTATGCGAGTGCCTCCAGAAGTCCATCATCAGCATGGTGGTCATCTCGTCTGGGGTCACCGATCTGTGCCACCGCTGAGGTCAATGAACCTGATCTGACACGATCTCCTCAAACGACGCATGAACCACCACCACCCGCCATCTGCCTCACTGCAAATACAAACAGCAACAACAATAGCGTACGTTCCAATCATGAAACACCGTTTTTCCAAATGCCGATTGAAAACGAACCTATGAATATCGTAAGTGCAAATATGCCATTATCGTATCCATCAATTTTTACAAATCTTTGAAATAATAGGTAGAGTTAGACAAATGAAGAATAGATTAAGTGTACAGAGTTAAATTCTGGACATGAAAGAACCTTACTTTATGTGAATTTGAATTTTAATGATTGCCTGCTTTATTTAATAAGTGAAGCTAGTTTTATTGCGCTCCATTATTCGAAACATTAAAATTTATGAATCCAATCCCATAGTTACTGAGTTATAATATATGTATTTGGTGTTCAGCGTTGATTGACCGATATTGTGAGCTTGTAAATTAGTTACATTTTCACACTAGTATGTATGATCTACGATGAATTTTATTTAGTTATGTCTATTAGTAATCTCTAACTACATTTGGTCATTGTTATTATCGTTGTCCATGGTAATTCAAAAATAGTTTTGCCGGTTTCAGTCATGTCAAAGGAGAATGGTAAACAGGGGGGGTGTCAAGACGAAGAGAGTAATTAAGTTAGAGTAGAAAGAGCCCCACCTTGTCCCAATTCTGGAAGCATAGGGTATTCTATAATCACATAAGAAATGTAGTTCATAGTACAATATTCTGCTATTTAAATTTAATGATCTGCCTCTTAGGCTCATGGATGAGCCAATATCCATGATATTCAGGGCTCGTTGATTGGTCAATTTCATTCTACGGTTGGTCATGCCAAGGGGAGGTACATGTAGCTAGTAACAATTTTTAACGGTACATTTGGCAATAAATTAGTAATTTATTGCAAAAATAGGCATATAAGCCATCCAGGTCTCCCACATATTAGAAAACTGCAAGGAGTTGAAGTAAATTCTTTTTCATAACGTTTGTGATTTTTTTCCGAGCACTCTGAGATCTGTATTTCTATGAGCTTGCGTATGGCCATCAAAACTACCAGTATTCAAGTTTGAGTAGATTTTATAAACTTTACTTTTAAAAGCGAACGAAGTTAAAGAGACTTGATGCTTACTACTATGGATCAAATGAAGGCGATGATTCATCAAAGGATTCCAGTCACCTGCCCAGCCAATTAACGCGCCTAATATTTCTCCTCTGCTAAAAACTCGTGTTACTTAATTTGAGAACTAATTTTTCATTGCGATACGACTTAGTGGAAAATATGCTTGCCTGTATAGAAATGTATGTGTAGTAAATGATTGGCTACCTGATTAACAAATAATCGTTCGGCGGTATGTTAACACATCCAAAGTGCGAGCGTAGAAGTCCAGTAATCGATAATCCAGTACGCGAGGGATGAAGCTTGCGAGTTTTGATTTCTTAAAAGTAGCATTCCTGCTTATTGATCAGGTATACCATTTTATTTAGTTCATTTTAGTTAAGTCCAACTTATCCAGCAGTTAGACACACCAAACCTGGGCAATTTGTATTTGGTGCATAATGTCTTGCCCATTCTTTTATATTCCTTCCATTTAACGTTGATTAAAATAAATTAGAGGCATCTAGTTACTTTACTGGCGAGTAGATCTAGCCTGATAATTTTCGTCAAATATAGGAATTATTTTCTAGGTTGATTCGATAAAATGCATTGTGGAAGAGTTTCACCAGTCTAATTTCTATGCGCGCATAGGCGAAACGATCATTCGGGTAACAAATTCAGTTTGCAGTATTTTAAGTTGTTTAGGCTAGCGACATGAGACATGCTCTCTGGCATTAAAATCCCACGAAGGAGAAAACTTAGATCAGACACTCCAGTTATTTTGTTTACAATAACCAGCAACTGATATCTTTCCATGAAATCTGACTTTCCAGCTTAAAATAATTTGCTGAGGTTGTGGTATACTCATGAGAGTGTTAAAATAGAATAAAATAAAGTCATTCGTATAACCAAATAAGACACTCTTCCAACTTCTACCGTTCCTTTACAAAGTGGGATAAAAATAATAGGCTGAAAAAGAGGAACTTTTACCGATATAGGGTAGGGCGAAAAGGGCTTGACAATATTGCATTCAGACGTGAAAAGGGATCACAGTTTTTATCACTGTAGCTTACAACAAATTAAGAGACTTTAATCTACATATAATATTTACTGCATCCCCGCCACAATCAGCACAAAAAATAACCCACTTCGATGGGTGCAAATTCAAAGCATCTAACCGAGAGCACAAAGGTCGAGTCACTCCCGAAGACCTCCACCATCGAAATCCCATCCACAGCAATCAAGAATTTTAATAAATCAGCCCTTAAATGTTTAGATATAATAACAATTAGATGCCTTAATTGAAAGAATGTGTCTAATTTTATTATCATAAAGGACCATGTAATGATATATAAATTGAAAAAATATCATTTTGCCATATATCTCCTGATATGCCAGAAATAAGTATAAATTCTGGCATATAAGCATAATTTCCTTCAAAAATGTTATGAATAACTCAATTTTGGTAGCACCAATGTTTTGCAATTTAGAAAATGAATAAATTACTTATTTTTAGCAGTAGTAGGGTTAACTACAGACTAATTTGTAGTCAGCACGCTAATTAGGACAGTACGATGTGAGATAGGGAAGAAACGAAGATGAATGAGAGGGAAAAATAGGATAGCTGGTTCTGAGAATACAAGGATTCTAACATTTTCGTAATCTTCTTAACCATAGTTCTGGTGTTGATATGTCCCACAAGTCTTCATTTTTACCGGTATTCGATTATATTGCCGTGACTGTTGGTATTCTGAGGGGATCAGCTTCCAGCTTTGGTATCGAATTCTGATTTGAAGGCTAGAATTTCGGTATTTTCCACTGATCTTTGTTATGTCAACTAGTCAGGATCAGACGAGTCGATATTTGAGATTCATACAATTTGTCACTGAATGGTAGCCTGTTCCCATCGCTAAAGATATGACTTTGTGCGTGTTCGATATTATTTTAGCCATTTAAAATATTTTCCGGAAGTCAGGACTGTTTCCTCACATTACATTCCAATCAAATATTTGTCAATTGTAAATATTAATGGTCGTTAATTATTTGCGTCTGACAAGATAAAACTTGATACGATTATGTTACTTAATATAAATTTTCTAACAAAAATCATGCAAAGAGATTCCAGAACTGCTGTTTATATTATAAGCTGACAAATATTATACGACAGATGGATTGTACTAAAACCTTCAGCGGTCGTGTAAGCATTAGACTTCTCAGATGAAATAGGTTCCATTCCCATCATCACGCATACAATCTGTGAAATATTTACGTAATGCTAGTTAATTAGGTTATTCCTAATCAGACAACCACCTAGAAATCTTTCACCTTCTCAAAGTAAAGGGTTAAAATACTGTTCTAAAGAAGGAAAACTTTCCAAGCCCATTAAGAGAGGTGTTCATTGTACATGTTTTTGGTAGAAAAATGATATCCTGATACCACTTTTACGAGAAACTCACCTCTTGAGTTAACCATAATTAGCCAGGAGGGTTCGTTACCCACATCACTAAATGTGCACCGATGCGCATCGACCTTATGACCTCTAACTTGAGGTATGTGCACTTCTATTACCATGACTGTGACGAATTGTAAACTACTGGAACGACCCAGAGACCGGGAACCAGTCTTGACTAGGTCACAACTTAGTATATTGTGTGGGTTGACAGGCAGAAGTAAATCGATGCGGTAGTGAAAACGTCAAACAGAAAATTTATATACCTCCTGAAACCGGGTACCAGGATTTAACGTTGAACGGAATACTGAGATTATGCCTTCTTTGACTTGCAGTTAATAAACGAAGTCGTAGATCGTCTCCGTCGAAGTCCTCACCTACCACTGATCGTAATGCCAACTCAAGTGCCTGGCATTCCTCCTCTGGTCTTTCAACTCCCCTCAGCAGACGTGGTCTTTGTAGGACTGCCAGCATGCAGTTCTCCTCAGGGTCATGTGAGACCCCGACTGGTGACTTCACCAGTGGAAACCAGTGCCTTTGTGGTCACTTCGAAGAGAAAGGCAGCTACTCCAGCCGGACTTCTGCCCTCGGGAGATCGAGTAAATGGATCTCGATTCACTGTCGCTGCTCCTAGCCCTGGTTCCGTTCTTGGAGTCTCTACAGAAGGTGATCTCTATGAGTTCAGACCATCTAACGCGTATATTTAAATTACTCTATCCCATCTCTAATTAAACCGAACTCAAATTTTATTACAGATAATAAGCTTTAAGAGTGAGATATAAAGCTTACTATACATTTATTTAACTATTTGAGAACTTATTTACTTATATGATTATCATTGTACTGTCCAGATGATTACCTGTAATTCTGCCGATATAAAACTTCGTTTAATCAGAATGTTATTTGTTTTAATTATTTTATATGTTCAAGATTTACTGACATTTGCATAGTGTCATATTGGTTTCTTGCATTTTATCTACATTAAAGTGTTAGTCCACAATCGTGCCCATAACTGTCCTTAATTTATGCCCATATGAGTTTCCGGTTGATAATTTTCTAACTACATAATTTATTACAAACCTAATTAATGATTATAACAGTTATATGTACTAAAACAAAGAAAAATCAACATTTAATATGGGGGAGGCATCTAAGCAGAATAGTAAAATAGTTCAATACGGATGAAGCAGAGCGGAAGTTCAAGTAGTTGAGCGTAACGTCAAGGCAGCAAGAATTTTACTATATGTGATTTATGGATCCATCAGATTGTCCACTTTTTAACTGATGAGTTTAGTTTACGGCATCATGTTCAACTATTCCACTGCGCAAATTTCAAGACCTTATCCCTTGGTTCAGGCTTTATTAGCAGGCTATTTATTTGGATAATTGGTTACTGCTATCCCGATATACCTAATTCTTCCGAAGATTTTTAACAAAGCAGGGTTAGCTAACGTTCACTTAAGATGGACTCCAATAAACACCCTTACCACGGCCTAACAACAAAAGCGGAATGATGATCACCTGGCTTAAGATAAAAGTATTGATGAGAATAAACGACTTAAAGTTCTTTTAATACTGCCTCTGGAATCGGGAGAAAAAAGGGTAAATCTTCAGTAATCCCAATGGGATATTCCTACCACTATATGGGGAATAAAAGTAGAACTAAGGACGATACAGTAGTCAGATTTATAATAATTGTAAATTCTCCAGTTTTATGCAAAAGTGATGTAGTTGAATTCCACTCCAAGGTTTTAATACAGTTTTATTTCAATGTCCAGTTTTGGTGACTTGTCTTGATGCCAGGATGATCCCCCGACGCGTCATGATGTTAGACAAAGACCAAGGTGGGGTTCACATGATCAGTGTGATGAGCCATCGTTAACTGCTTTCATGATTAACCCAGACCTAAATTAAATTCTCAAGGAGCTGGAAGGGAATCTTAGTATTTAGCTTGGTTTAAGAATAACTAATCTATTTGGTTAAATAGGCACGTGTAAAGTCATCACAATTGAAAAGACTGATTCGGTACAATTGCAATAAAATTAATCGTGTCCAAATATGAAAAACGTAAGACATCTTTCTTTGATCATTGTATAGACTGACTTAGTCGGACTCCATCAATGTCCTCTATGCGGTTGTAACATGAGACTTGTGTTCCCATTATTCGATGACTCATCTTTGTCGGACAATTAGTCATAAAATCTAGGCAACTGTCATCCCAGATTTAGACATACCGGTAACTCATGCTTACCGATTCTCTAAAACTACTGGCATTTCTGCTGAACAAGATCAAACTACAAATGTGATTGAAGGTTTTGCTTGATGAATAAGCTCAAACTACTGCGTGCTTTATTTCCCTTCGTTTTGCGATTTTCCGATCCATCGAATGTAACAGCTGCCATCTCTCTTGCTATTTGATTTATTGTTTCGAACAAGTGATTCGTGCAGATGTTCATGCTCAGGTTAAGATTAAAGATAAACGTTGTGTTTGACTACTGAAACTAATGCTCTCCTCACTCTATTTCTTTTGTAAAAGTGGGGTCTTGTTTTCAAGTCTGTCAAACACTAAGAATGGATGATTAACATGTGTAATCTTAATTCGCTTGATTGGAACAATAGTTTTTCTTTTCTCTTTCCAACTTTGGTCAAAGTCATTCTGGAAAGACCACAAGAAAAAAAATGAAATATACAACTCGAAATCAATAGAAAATAGTTCCAAATTATCAGCCCTAATTTATTCCAGCTAACAATCCCAAGATATCCATAAAAGCGTCAGTAGAGAGGAAAAGAGAAGATAAATTTGATGGCGTTAGAACGTTGTATAAAAATATCCAGATATTCAAAACTGCGCTATGTGCAATGTTGTTCACTAGTTCAGAAGAACAATTTAATAATTGAAAGTTATTTTCATAATAAAAGGTTAAAAAGGTCTGAACACTTTCATTTTCTCTTTGACATCCCCATTAAATAGTGATTGACAATCTTCGAATTGTGTTTACATTATTTATTTATTTACTGAGATCGTTATTCATTCTTTCTAATGAAGTAAATAAAAATGGTTGAAATGGAAAAAGAGGACTATTATCGAGGTAGTTGACAAGGAAATACATTTAAGAAACTACTAACATTTAAATATTCAAGAATGAACCAAGTTATCATCACACTTTAAAGTTCAGCTGGAAATCATAACTTCTTATTGTTGAAACTGTCTCAGTACAAGGAATATTTACAGCTAGACGTCATAGGGCCAGGTAACTCGTATTCATTCGAAGGTGTCTCAACCCTTTGAGTGGCTACTGGAGAGAAGTTGAAGAAATTGTGATGGTTCACTAAGAATTAACTTTCCAGTTTTTGATGCAAAGACCGTCAAGATTTGTTGGCAAAATATAAAGAATGGGGTTCTATATTGGAATTCCGAACAGTCAATAAAAACCACAGTCACATAATTCTGCATAGTTTGAATTACAAACAATATAACCATGGCAGGTGGCATCATGACGAGGGTAATCTTCATTTAACGATTTATCCGTTTTCTGACCAATCATACTCTGGCACATAGAGTAAGGAGGTTAGCGATCGGCCCATTCTTATCTGGCCAATCACGATCTGAACAAATCAAATGCTAGAGTTATAAATGTATCCTCAATTTCACCAATAAATGTCTGCTTACTCGACTGATGTTGTTGGTTTTAATCACTTTCTCCGGAATCTGGGCAATTTGTACCATACTTGACGGCACAGGACCTGACCATACATTACAACAATTTGGTGACACCCCAACTTAAAAAAAGATTAATTATATAACTATTTGATTTTCAAAATAAGGAGTAACTTCTCAATCAGAATGTATATCCGCACATCAAAGAAATAATTATTACGAATCTGAGAAAAGTTATCTGAAATGATTCAGATCTCTGTTCTCACGTTTCCTTTCTTGCAAGCGGGTAACTAGTAGTATAGTGTTGTCTTCTTTCGAGGACAAAACGAAAGAGGACTAATCCAATACACTGCGTGTTATCTCTTCGCAAAGTACATTAAAAGAGCAAAAGTGAAAATAGATTAATAGTATTTATTAGTACAAATCGTAAAGCTAATAAAACCAGCCCATTGAGCTTTAATTGTTACTATCTAAAAGTGTTTTGAAATGAAAAATCTTATTTCCAGTTAAATTTAAAGAAAATATTGATAGATATATTCTGATAGTTAAGAGTAAATAAACTAAGAATTTATAGCGTAAACTTTCGTTGATCTACTAAAAATATATCCGTGTCTAACCTCCTATAATCAAAATAGATACATTTATTTAAAAGAAATAATAAACACCTCGAATTTGATAACATTTAGCTTACAGCCCACATTCAAGATAGACATTCCAAAGTCCATATGAATGAAAGAATGTCACAAAAATGGGAAAAGGGTTTGAAAAAATTAAATTAATATTGGCATCGTCTTTTTCCCTCAACAAGCTATTCATTAATATCCATGACCTAAAGTCTGCCAGGAAGAGATTGAAGGAATGTTGAATAGTTATTAAGCCGAATAGCTAAGTCTGTCTAATTGCAGAGGTCGCCAAATTCGTGTTTTTCAACGGGGAGGCTCCACAAAAGTGAACTCCACCGAAGAAGAGTGTTGGAAAACTCCCTAATTGACTTGAGAGCTATAAGTGTATAAATGGTCATTTCGTCACTGGTTATGTCTAGGTGACGATATACTCACGTGATTATCGTTACTGCATGCGCCGGGACACCATTCGAGAGGCTTTCGAATGCCTCATGGTAGATGAACAACTGCTAACATTAATTTTGATTCGGATTTATTCAGTACAATAATAAATTTGTCGAATTACCTCACTCTTTTGGTAAAAATGGACGGTGTACTTCTAATGTATTATAAGTGAATGTATAGTGGAAATCGACTATTAAAACCACTATTCGAATGCGAGTTGGAAGAATGTAAACCTATAAACCCGGTGTACTTAGTTACAGTATTAAGTGCTACGTTCGGACACTGATATTAATCAATAAAAAGAAATGGGGCGACTCAGCAACTTCTCTCCAGTAGCCACTCAAAGGGTTAAGACACCTTCGAGTGAATACGAGTTACCTGGCTCTATGACGTCTAGTTGTAAATATTCCTTGTACTGAGACAGTTTCAACAATAAGAAGTTATAATTTTCAGTCCCTCCCTAATGATGGAATAACTTGTGGGGAGAATAGCAGGCTTGCCTATAGCACGTTCGTGTGTGTCATAGTCTGGTGAGAACTGATTTGGTCTTTACATAACCTGTTACTGCTTAACCGGTGATCAAATTTATACCAGCGACCCCTCTAGACCCGTGGTTAAGACAAAGAGGACAGAAGGAAGACCATGGAAGGAAACATGGATGAGGAGTTCAATCAGCTCACTTTTTATTTACAATAACTGAGATTTGTATGGAATTAGAATATTGGGATAAATGAAAAGGAATGGGTGGGAAGATACGAATATTAAATCAATCCCATTAGTGAAGATAGTTAGTATCTTGGACAACAGACTTTTGCACTTTCTGTGTCTGTTAAATTCAATGAGTCAGTCGCAGAATTAGGGAACTACTTACGTGGAGATCGGATTGGCTTTGCTACATTTCAATCTATCTGTCACCTACTGACGCTCCAAAATTTCTAAATATACAAATGATATAAACCATTCTCAAATATGGAGCTGTTAAATTACATTATGCATTACATTATGATTACATTAGATACATTATGCACATTTAAAATAAATCGGTCAATTTTCCAGTTTTAGTCTAATAATTTTATTTTCCCTCATACTCTGAGTGTAAGGCTTCGTCTTTAGAATACTTCCAGTTGCTAACAATGCTTTTTTAACACATTTTTTTCAGTTCTCTTAGCAATCACTTTTTACTTCCATTTACTCTTGTATCAATTACTACTAATCGAACTGTTATAATCTGCTCTTCTCTGTACGATGCCGCAACCCACTCTGAGATTCTCTAAGACATTGCACTAGTTATAAACACGACCCGACAACACCACAATACAAACGATCCAAACCACTATATCAACACAAGACGAACGTTTTCGTATCGATAGGTCGATTTATATTATGTGCCATTCACAACCGTAATGTAAACAAATTCGTTTGAATGAAAGAGAATTAAAAGAAGCAAGAATTAAAGGGTTGAAAATAAAGAATCTTATAGGATTAATTTTTGGGGAAAATATAATTTACTTATATGTAGCACAAACAATACTGCTTTAGCAACATTAGTGCAGTTAAAGGAGGTAAGCATCCTATTTACATCATTTTCCGTCTTATCATTAAAACAATCTATTATTAGCTTCATTAATCCCTTTTTTCAATCATTCGACATGCGAAGCACGTGCGCCATATGTTTCCGTTGTTTTAAAGTATTAGAGTTGGCTTATGTGTAATATTGGGAGATGTTTCCCTGCGCATCTCCGAAATTTTCATCAATGTCATAACTAATCACTAAGACCTAACTGTCTTGGTCTCAAAGTGGTGCATGATGTGGCTGATCCTATTGTAACTGACTCTGTGGATAAACATTGTGTGTCCTCAAGCGGTAATTACTGGAATAAGCTAATTAAGTGATTCTTGAATGAGCATTGCAAGGGCTCAGCTTCCCCACGGCGATGTCTGGAGCCGTTCCACTTGTTCATACTACCCCTCTTATATGAGATAATATAAAGCCTTTTACACCATACACATGGCGGGGAGTGGAGATACACACGCTTGTCAATTGCCGGATCTTTCGCTTCCCTTTCATCTCCTCTGTCCAAATTCTCTCTCTTACCCTCTTGAATCCTTATTACAGTTCGTTCAACACATTTCTGTCTAATCAGTTCTTGGTGTTCTGCTCCAAAACTGTTGTAGGCTCTTATTTAATCAGCTATATTATCAACATTTCATTATATTTTAGTATAAGAAATAAATTTTTGGTGCCGTTAAGATTGATGGATGAATAGTAAGTACTTGTTTTTTCCATTGTTTTTTTAAAAACTGCAAGAGAACTAAATAAATACTTTTTCAGTAGGGATTTATATTTAATAACGGGTTCGAAAATATCTTTTGGGAACTAGGACTAACAGCTATTAGCTAATAGCATACAACTACAGAGATCCAGATTTCAGGAGATAGGGTCGAGAGAAAAGTAGAACTTATTAATCAGCAATAATTGAGAATCGAGTTATTTAGCGAGAGAGTGAAAGAGAGAGAAGTAGGACAATAACGAAAAATGAGGCGAAGAAAAAGATAAAGGAATATGAATAGAGAGCGAGGTTGAGCGTCCACATCACCATTCTGGTAATGATCGTGTGTTGAAATTATTCGGGCAAATTAACCAAATTATCTCGAAAGCGGGTAGCACAAATCATGATTGAAAATAGTTCAGGCAGACGCGGAAGCGTAAATGTAATTTTTAAAAAAACTATTTAAATTAGTAGTTTTAAGAAAATTTTGAGAAATTTTGGGGATTCATTTAATTCAATAATTAATTTACTTATTGATTTATTTTTGAAAGATCTATCCATTTTCTGATTAAATACGGTTAAACGTGAAGAATGAAAATTGAAATTCCTATTTTCTTTAAGAGCTTGTATGAACGAACTGAAAATGCACCTTCATACCAATTATTGATCTGTGGATCACGTTATCTACTTGTGTTTCATGCTCACCGGCTTTCTAACGCACTGCTTTTGATCTTCAACACTCATTCTCTCTCACTCATTTCATCGTTATCATAAAATACTTTTGGTGTTTACCCAAACTTTGAATCGTCTGATTTGTAAAAACTGGTTATTAACAGTTAGTCATTGAGAAGATAATTAATTTTTTAATCATTTTTCACATCTTCACTGAGTTGAATCTTTACAAACTCGCTAAACAGTTTGAAAGTGTACTTTAAACGATGCCCTTTTTCATTCTGTTTCTGAACTGATCTTATCTTTATATGTCACTTAAGAAGTTACAAGTTTCTAGAGTTCGGATTTGGCTAATGCTAATCGATGTCATCAAGATTAATCATAACTACTCACTATTTAACTATTTAATAACCGGTTCTTTCAGCCATTTGAAAGAAGATGGGTGAGATCTGAATCCCAGATGAGCTGTGCACCTCCCAGGAAAGTGTTCAATCATGTTTCTAAGAGAGTTTACGAAACCCTATTTAACCAGATAACCGTCCCTTACCAAAGTAACACAAACGACTTTTTAGGCTACTTCTTCCCAAGACAAATAAAGTCCGATTGTTACGACGCAATACAATCGTCTGATAAAACAAAAATAAAAATATAATCTCTGGATCAAAAGGCCATTCGAACAGAGCGATACATAGCTTTCAATATTGGGTATATTTAAAGTGGGGAAAACCTAGGTCAATAAATATCGCCTAGACATTTCCAGTTAAGAACATTTATTTTGTTTCCTTAAAATCTTACTAGCTTGAAAATTTGAATAATTTAAGTTGATTGGCACTAAGTTTTGGAAGCTGTTGGATGAGAGTTGCACCGAATATCGGCCGTTATCTACACTGCATTATCTTAATCGGAATTTTGAAAAGTTTTAATTTTATTTAAACCGACGAGAAGATACATTTATAATTACAAAACTTTCTTCAATTTCTATTACATTTTTATTTTGAGTGCAACTTAAGTTGGACTTCTGTTCACTCTTGCGTACATTTTTTTCCTACCCGGACGGTAAAATGGTAGTAACATTCGAGAAATAAGCGGAGGAAAACTCCCCATTTACAACAAAATTCCAAACGGAATTTCTTCCTTTCTCACGGCAGTTTTGTCACCAGAAAGCAGTCCATTCCAAGTTGCCTTAATTAAATTTAATATAATCATCTGATTTGCGGCACACGTGAACGTGTGCGTCTAAATTCATGTTTCAATTTTATAAGCTATTTGTCTAACTACTAACCTGAAAGCTCATTTAATAGCTATTGCTTTAATAAAATAAGAAAAGTTTTCCGAGTATTAAATGCAAAATTGACAAATGGACAGTAAATACTCACTTTTCTTTTGTTATTTACAAGCAGAATAAAATTAAACGAGATTTAAATAGTAGCCTTTGTCTATTCATGTCAGTTTACTTAGCGTGCACTCCATAAAAATGGTGTATTGTTAGATTTAAGTATATTTACGCCTCATTTAAAAAGAAAAACAGTTTAATGGCTTAAAAAAGAAGGTTAGTTGGTTTTAATTTGCTAAATGACTATTATTTGATAAATCCAAATTTTATAATTGGTTGCATTTCAATTTTCATTTAATCACGTAAATTTAATTGGTAGAATGTTTTGGAAACTTCATAAAAAGTTTGATAAATTTTAGTTTGGCCGCGAATATATTTTGTTTATATTTAAAGGCAGTGTTTCCTTTTATTAGCGAATTGAGGGATTTATTCATACTTTTTCATAGAGGAAGAATAATGGAGGCTTCCATATTAAATTTTCCTCGAATCGTTTGGCCAATTCCGGAAATTTTTAGCCCCAATTAACCACTGATATCCTAAAAGAAGGCCGTAATCTATCCAGAGTTGGTTCACCAGAGTAAAACCATTAACATTTATCTAAAAAATAACCATTTTTGGATTTCTAACTTCTTCTTCAGGGAAATTTTAGGGATAACGCAGACTAGATTAGCAATTTAACTGACTCTTGGTTATTAAAGATGAGGTTGTTCAAATTAATCATAGAAAGCAATTCATTAATCCATCATATCATTAGCATTATTGATAACCATGGCACCTCGATTTTTTAATCTTGAACCTAATTCTCAATTCCAGAACCATGTAACAGTTGATCGAATCGGAAAAAATATAATACGATTTTCAACTGTATATTTGATAAATTTTTTCATTCCTATCTTCTATTCCTGCTTTTCTATGAATTGAAAGGATTTTATTTTTGGAATATTACGCGTCTCTTGACGGGTCTTCGAGCTGAAAATTCTCAAGAGTCAACTCCAAATACTACAGCAATTTTGGCAAACTCACAAAAATAATTTAATTTTGAAGCTTGAAGGCCCATTAGGAGACATTTTCTCTATAGATACACAAAAAAGTGAAGTCTTACGATCTATAATCGTGAATTGTGAAATTGGAAATGTTTATGACGGAGACTAAACTAAACAATGTGCCATCTCTCCGAGTTGTAAATTAATATTCAAGCCAGGATTTTTTCAAGAATGTCAAATGCCATTTCATCCACTCTTCTGTTCTTCAAAACATACGCACAAGTTTAATAACACACTTTTTTGTTCATAAAAATACTCGGGTAAAGAGAAATGGAGATACCGGAGATGCAGGTAAAAGAGAAGATATGGAAGTAAATGTAAAGGGCAGATGGAAGCAATCCCATTTTTCGCCATCGAAAGTAAGTAAGAAGTTAAAATCAAGGCAGAGTATTGAAATTAGCTGATTGTGATCGCTGTTTCCGACGAGATGCATTTCCCGAGGAGGAAGTTGAGGAGTTTTGCTTCAACTTGGCCGAGTACTCTTTGAAGGAATTCAAGAAAGATTGAATCTCTGTATTTTGCTCAATTTCATACGATCTAGGAGAAGAAAAGGGTAAGACTTTTATTAAGTAAACAAATTGTAATGATGGCAATGTCACATGACAAAAAATTCGGTGATCTTTTAGAGCGAGTACAATGTTCCTGAACTTGTCCTCCTTCCCTTAAGATATTCATTGATGCATTTCAACTGTCCAACTTCTGAATACTGAATTTCTCCCTTCTATCTATTCTTATTTTTAATTTACTACATAATTTTGATTCAAGTGTCCAGTCGAAGTCTTTTCTTCTTCCAATCTTGTTTGCGGTTAAATTTGTAGAAGAAATAGCTTAGAAGGTTTTACCATCCTGTGCTGGTGATTTTTGAGATGCAGACTCTTCAATTTCTGGTCTATTAATATAAGTCCATCTATTCATCTCCAACCTTCTGTAGTTTTTAGAACTGTTGGAAGTTTTGTTCTTACAAAATAAAAATGTCTGAAGTTGAACAAAGTCGATCTTTCATTTTTCAAACTGGTGGGGTCTGAATTTTGTTTTAAATTTGAATGGTATTATAAAGATTTAATTTAAAGAAATCCGACTGTCCATTATACCGATGGATTTATTTGATTCATGCCGATAGGATTTCAATTCTAAATTATGAAATACTATGTCTTTGGGTTAAACAGCACTTAGATAAGTAAAAGTTAAAACTTAATCTATGAAAATTGTGACGTACCACAACTAAAACAACATCATTGAAACGTGATTGCCTACCATTTTCGCCTAGCAATCTTTTATAAGCTGAAATCCCTTGGATATCATTGACTCTAACGTCAAAACTTTTTTTATTTAGTTGGAGAAATAGGCGACTGTTAAGAGAAACAAGGAGAAAGACACCCAAAATATGTGATTCCAGTTGTAATACAATTAAGTTTTCCATCATCTCAAAAATCTCTCACAAAACAAAAAATACTTCAATCGTTATCTTGCTCTGTTACAAACTGAGGATTATATGAAGAAAGTTTGGCTATTATTCCTACACTCAACTGTGTCAAATATATTTCTTCGGGATATAGCTTTCTTTGAGCACTCTGTGGAAGCTCAACTTGCAAATGTGAACAATCATTTTGCAATTTCAATTTACTTTCAGTTGCTCTCCTTAATTTGTATGGTTAAAAGAAGAGGAAGAAGGAAATTACTACTTTTTATTAGCTTACCTTTTTTCATTCTCATCTAGCATATGCTTGTCCGTTTTCTTCATGAAGTATCCAAGAATAAGGTAGTGTTTCCAGCATCTCCAAAAGTTGACGATCTTATTTGCATCAACCTCGTCACCGGTTATTAGACCCCGGTCATCGAGTGAGGGACTCGAACCGTCCTCTGGCGTGGAAGCCAGAAAGAGGAGATTCCCACTGTCCAAGTGAATAAGCTGTTGGAATACTAGGCCGAGGTATGGAATACAGGGCATTTTTGCAGCTTCCAAGTCTCTGCGATAGGCACTAAAGTTTGGTGGTAGCATATAGGCTCCCAATTCGTTTAGTCTCTTGAATTTCACAAAACATTGCATAAATATATTATTTTTTACTCAATGTAGTAAGAATAATGACGGTTAAGGTTACCATTTTAGTCTTTTTCGTTATATTTTGTGTTGGGGCGCTTTGAAGACCGAGTACCACTGCCAAAAAAGAGCTGAAGTTGTTCATGTGCTTCAAGGTCTGTTAGAAGATATTATTAGTGAGTATTACTCAACAGATTATAAAATTAGAAATTTTAAAACTACTAGCTTACGCCAACTAGCAGCTTTTGTGTAATGGAGATATATCAGCTGTCAGATGCACCTTTAATTGGACTCGCTACGGCACGAACGCATTTAATTTCTATCACAACTTTTTCAAAACAGATCTAACGTAGCACTAGTACAACAAATGAATAATAAATTAATGAAAAACAGCTGGGATGAACAGAAATATCATTTTCTAGCCTCAGCAACAGTTTTAAAATTTGGGGCCATAATAACCTACCTCTGTAATGTAAAGCTCTTCTGTGCTACTACAATGTTTAAAAGTCTAGTTTCTACCGCTATGACCTAGGTATCTGCTAGATATCGCTAGGCTAAAGTTGACTCATATCCGGAGAGGAATATATTAAGAAATACAATTATTGCCCCAGACACTAGACTAAACTAGGCAGGGACGACATAAAAATATATACAGGTCGTCTTAATGCTACTGATGTTTGGAGGTCAAAGCAGAGCTAAATTGATGTCAATTTATGTCCCGAATAACTGTCAAACTCTCATGAGTTTTATGTACTATCATAGAGAAAAAGAATGATAATCAACGTAGAGATCGCTTGTCGAAATTCCTAATCGCAAAACTTTTCTAAATCTGTATAAATATATGATGAGCTAGGATGACTTCCTCCCACCCTTCCCTCCCCTACCCTTTCTCCTCCTATGATTGATTTGTATTATTTCTTGAATTACTGCGGTCTAAGTAAAAAGCCCATACCGGCATGCGATATCTCATACTTTGAAAACTGCTCTTCAATGTATTTTAAAAGTTAAGTGGTTTCAGGCCAAAATTCAAGGGAACGAAATTTCAATTTTATCACGTTTGAGAATGTATAGTGAAAAGGAACGGCTACACTCGAGTAACAGGGAAAATCGATTTTTTCAAGGTAGGTCACCGTCATAAAATCAGTATGATAGCTATGCAGCCTTTAATTCAAGTAAAACTTTTATGGTGGTTAAAAAATGGAAGCATTCGATTAAGCGATGAGCTTTTTTAATGGGTAATTATTATTTTAAGTGTCAGTTGATTTATTCACGTCAAAGGATCTGTACTCGTCAAGTAATTTTAGTCACATTTTTGTCACTTTTCTCATAGTAAGAACATCAGTTTTTGAAAAAGTTATCCAACTAAAATTAAAATACATTAAGATCAGAAACCAAAGCGTTTTTGCATTTAGATGTGTACGTATTGTAACTATCCTTAAAGTACGGAACAGTTTGGTGATGTGTTTTGAGAACTGATATGCATTTAATACCCTGGAGCGGGGTAACATAAAATCATTTCCAAATTAACTTGTTTAGCATGCGTTAAAATTGTCTAAAGTACTTTTCTCAATAGCCAAAAGTTCTCTGAAATCTACTTTTGATCAATGAGTTTAAATGGCCGGCAACTGAGTAATAAAATCCATAGAGGATACGAATCAATCAGTTTTGTATACTACTCAGCAAATCGACTCAACACATGAAATCAAAAGCCGAGATGAAACTTAGCGGGAAGTAATGAAAGGACGGGATTGAAGAGTTTAAGGGAGAGGGCAATCGTGGTAGAGCCCCTGGGTGATATATTGTTGAACTGAAATTGAGCCATTTTGATACTTTCCTTTATATTGTAAAAGTATTAACCAGAAAATGATATTCATCGTGTCTGTTATCTTTTAACTTTATGAATGACTTTATTGATATTCTCTCCCATATAATAGGAGCACGTGCATAGTGAACTAAGAAATGAAAGCATATTTTTTATTGGTTAATTATTAAAGTAAGGCAGTATAGGATACTGAATATGACACTTGCAGTTGTGAATAGAGACACTATGATACTTGTGGCTAATTTTATGAAAGATTACCCTAAATGGGATTAAGCCTCACGTGGACAACATATATATACATATATGATGAGTGAGTGTTACAGATTGAATTGGAGACATATGGACATACAAAGTTAGAAGTATTAACATAACTGGAGGGAACTACATACACTATTATTCATATCTATAAGCATGGGATGACGCGACAAATTAACAAATCAATAGTTCAAAAGTCATAGGTGACGATAGTTTATACCAAATTACCTCAGCTAAGTCACAAAGATGAGACAATGTTTTCTCAAGTTGGAAATTCCTTTTCCTTACACGCATTGATGAGTTCTGCGTCACTGGTGGCATACAGAGGTAATTTTTCAGGCTATTCCTCCTGTGACAGGTTGTATTTCCTGAGACTTTTGGCTGGCTCTCTTTCACTGGGCTATTCTGTACAAGCGATTTCTTCCCCAGTCCACAAAAGGAACAATTTCGAACCGATCCGATTGTTTTTTCCTCTGGAATATCACCCTCTGATTTCAGTGGTTGAGATTTGGGTAGCGGTTGGCCCAACTCCTTTGCCATGCGGATAAGACACCTCACCATGGAATTCAAATCGTTAAAGTGCTGAACGCATCGAGAAAGAGTTGGAGTGTTGCCTTTCTCCAGGTCCTTGATATTGATCAATTCGTAAATCTGAGAGACTCATTAAATGAATGACACAATAGATTACCTCAATGTCATTGAAAAATACTTCCTCCATAGCAGTAATCTGTTCTGCAAGTTCCTTAACTCCATACTGCAGAAATCGATTTAAACTGTGAAAAAGAGTAAAATGAATAAGATCAAAGCTCACCTTTGTTGACATGTACAATCTTTTGAATCTTCTTTAACTGAATCGATTACTCTCTTCTGCTTTTTATCAATTGGTCGTTCCAATATGCCTCTTCTAAGGCTTCCGATGGATAAGAGATCTAAAAGACATTCGCTTATTCGATCCAGCTCAGCCGAAATTGGGTTCAGATCATTTAATTTAGAATCATCAGAATCAGTGTGAATGCAGACTAGATTTTCATCTTCAGTCTCGTCAATAACACAGATGTTTAGACCGGAAGACTCCCGCTTAACAATTCCAGAATCCACTTTTAGCAGTTGAACGAATCTAATTATCTTTGTCTCAAGTTTCGAGTCATAAAATCGTTCTTCTGTTCGAGTAAGCTGAAAGAAGGTCGAATCATTATGAATTTATATTCGTTATATTAATAGAATATTATAATCATCACTTACCAGTGCGTAAAGAAACTGTAATATACTCAAAGCCTCGCTCCACTGAATTTCAGGATCAATCTCCTTTTCGTTTGCTTCAACACATCCCAAACCTCCAGGTTCAATGGGAACGAAAGCTAGATAACGTTGGATGAGTCGATTGACGACTTCCATTGGAATGGTGAACGTTGGATATAGTTGCATAAAGATGTTTGGGATTAGACTTTCGTATGTATCTACAGTAGTATAAAACGTAGTTATTTGGTAAAGAAGACTACATTCATGCAAACATTTTGCCTATTTATTCTGCCGCAGTAAGTTTAAAGCACATAAACCGAATTTAAATTGGTTGGTAGGGAAGTAATAGAGATAGACAGGTGTTCTGGGTCATATAATGCCCTACGGAGTTGGAGGTTTAGTTCAAACATACGTTTTTTTAAATTAATCAATACAAAAGTCTATAACCAATATGAAATTAGGTACCGAGCATCTTCTATCAATTTTCGATCTTCCCGGATGTATCCGTGCTTATATCAGTTCCAAAAAATGACCGAGAAAATTTCGGCGCTGATATTTTTACCTCTAATTCTCATTGGGCAAATTGTCACCGATTTGTTTGATCATCAAATAAATTTTTATATTTATTCTACCATTTGACAATCCGAATCATTCCAATGCGAGTAATTGCTTTTACTGATTTGAATGAATTACGACAGAGTGGAAATGATAGAAGTAGAGAACATAGTTGCGTGGGCTGGAATGACCTTATGAAATTGAGAGGACTGATAAACAGGAGTCACACTGATTACACAAACCACGTGACCATCATTTAACTTTACTGCCTCATTGTTTGGCAAGCTTTCGAGATCTTCAGTACATGATTTTGCAAAAAGAAAAATACGTAACCAACTTCCTAATGAACGAATTCCTCTTAGATTACCTAAATTCTGAATATTTCAATAAAAGATTTTACTTTTAACAGTTATACGTGGGTATAGAATTTTACTGTTTACTTTACAAAAGATGATGCCAGTACTTCAGACCACTGTTAGGTAGAAACAACAGAAAGTGATTTTTAGTCATCGGGAATCATTTTTTTACAGCGCCTGATTAAAATTTATTCCAAGTTGCTTTTTTGTCAGACAAAACTAGATCTCTACTTTAACAGATATTTGGGACAAGTAATAAGTAAAGAAAGTAAAATTTCTTTCAAAAAGAAAAAAATGTATTTTCGCTACGTTCAGAAGGAAATTCGTAAGAAGTTCGACTCGATCGACGAGTATGCACTTTTAGCCCAGTGTGGATTTGAATAATTAGTAATTTTCCTCTTCGAAATCACAAGAGAGGAAAGAGAAGAGGGTTAGCAGTACCTGAAGTGTTTTTACGAAAGATTTTCAGGGCGTATACCAGGAGACCATCCAAAGTTCCACCCCGCAGGAGGCAGTTTTGTTTCGGGGATGAGGCGTCGACTTCCTAGACGATAAAATATTATTTTAAAAATGTATTTAGTATTTGAAATACTCAATCTCAGTATCCTTTCAAGAAGATAGACAAAAGTATTAAAAATCAGTATTTTTTAATGAAAACAAATAAATCGTAATTTAGAAGACCTGGGTTGCATTGAAAATGTAATTAGTTAAGATTGCATAACTGCAATTTCTTTCTGCAATATCAGTCTCAAGTCTGATTATCCAGCTCAGTCCTACTACCCCCACTTCCTCTAAAGGCTGAAATTCCTCTCTCCAACTACATATCATGTCTAGAAGTCGTAAAACTGTTTTGTTATGCCATGGAAAATAATTAAATAAGTGATTTTAATCTACTAAATTATGTCGATAATTATCACGTCTCTAGCGGAGATCATGTAGTTATAGATTATAACATAAAGTTTTAGTCAATAGAATTTGGGGTATTTATAGACGGTATCTAATGCTGTTTTTCGTCTAAAGACCTATTGTTTTTGTTTACTTAGGTTGTTGTCATTTTCGTATAATCAAAACCATATTCAATCTACTGATTGGAGAAACTTTTTGTCCGAGAATATCATATTTTCAATTAACATAATTATTAATACCTATTTCAAAAACATGGTTTAATAATAAATCTGATTGGAATTTTAGTGGATGGTCTGATACTCTTAAGAGAGCAATTCGACCCAATTTGGCCAGGTATGAATTTTATTTTCCCCTAATCTATGACATCTGTTAGAGACTAGTCAACATCTGCTAATAACATATAAACCGAGGATGCGATAAATGTTTATTTAAAGGCGTGTGGATAAATATGAGAATACTTCCATCGCAAACTTTTCAATCGGTAATCTCAAGTAAATGACTAGGTCTCATCTGCTTTCCTTGAGTTTTATGCATCAAAATAAACAAAATGCCAGAAAATTGATTATTTTAGTCTGTAGTCGATTAAGAAAATTATGGGGAAAATTGTGTAGACTTACAAGACCATCAGGCATCGAAAAAAGTAGGAGATCTTCAATACCATCTGTAGTCATTAAGGTTCGCGGGCACCAAGCTTCAGCGGTAACAGCGGAAACATGATGACAGGGAGATTGGGTAGGACAATTTCCACTGCGCATTTCTGGCATCTGTCCACCCAGAATCATGATAGCAGCAGCGGCGGCTGGACAGAGGGACTGAAGGATTTGGAGACGATTGTAAGGACAGAAACGAAGGGAGGATGGGGAAATTATCAGGCCACTGTCATCACCACCCAATGGAGATCGAGCGCACTGTTTCCAAACGTCACTCACGTTCGGAACTCTGAATCAGATGAAAATAACAATTTGTATTTAACTTGTATACCCATATTTGGAAGAATAAATAAAAATTTACTTTTGGGGAGGTGAATGCAATTTATTTAAATTTTTTGTGAGGTAGCTCTGACCAGTTGTTAAATGCTGATGCAATACAATTATCTAGAAGTAAATAACCATTCTTTTGTAGCTCTATGCCCTATCGATGTTTAACTCCTATCCTAAATCGCTTAGCGGTCATTCTTAGTCTTCTAAACATTTGGCTTAACTTAATTCTGTATAAAACTAATTTCTCATCCTTTAAGCTGATAGTCGATTTTCTCTTGTTGTCTAAGTAAGACGTATCTAGATTTATTCTGCTAGTCAGTCAGAGTTTTAGTTAACTCGATTACAAGATAAACACCTTCTCTCCGTCGTTTCCTTCTATAAATATTCTGTTATAATCTCTGACTTTTTTATTTTGAATCCGCAAAGTTTAGGAGGATAATAGCTTAGCAAGTTTTCTAGTCTTGCAATAAACAAGTTTAGAGATTTTTCATTGAAAAATTGTTCTTTTCCCAAGAAGATGAACATTTTTATCAAAGATGTGATTATCTAACCTTCTAATTATCAACCATTCTTCTTTTAAAACAACATAACTATTGGATGGGCATAAATCGAATATTAAATTCGAATTCCAATAATCTGGTCAGCCTGACAAGAACCCTTAAACATATGCGACTGATTTACATTGGGAGATTAAAAGGGATATCGATTCAATTATATCTTGGGAATATTTTGCTGAGGTAAAAATGATTTATAACTTTGAAATCTTGCAAAAACAGATGATGAATGCACACATGCAGCAGAGCTGTTAACAAAATGGATAAAAGTGCAAAATGTGAAATATTTATCTGTGCTGACTTGTGAAAGATATTTGGGTCTTTCCCAATAACAGATAATCAGGAAAAAATGATGTTGTGATTCGGAAAAGTGATAGGAATGTTGTTAATTGTCATGACTCCCTACTGATTATTTCGAGTTATACAAATAGTGTAGAATAATCTTGCAGATATGATAAAACAACGAAATATCATAAAATAGCATCATTTGGATGAAAGGTACAAAACTGAATTATCGCTGAAGATGTTATGATAACGATTTTTGTGAATGCTGATAATCTAACACTATTTTCACCTAGATCATGCATTATTTCGTAATTTTCGAATCAGCCGAGTTGAAGTAAAAGATTCAATGATCGATTTGATGATTTGCAAGTTCAACATTTGAGTTTTGCTGAGAGCGAAGCAAGAACAATGGTGTTTGAACTCCAGAATTCATTTTGTTTGTAGTCGTACCTTAATGGTTTTCAATTATGTTGCTTTAGTTATTTTAAAGGGATGTTTAAATGCCATTAATATTAGAAGACTTTTAGCGGAGAAACCTCTTTTGAGTCGATGAGAATGTGGTTTAGAGCTCTTTGATTAAAATCCCGAGCTTCACATTAGTTAGCTTGCTTCTTCATAAATTTCTCCTTTTTACTGATAAGCGCGCAAGTGATTTCGATATGAGAGTTCTAAATTTTGAAAAGAGAGAGATGGGATAAAGCAAGTGGAGAATTTGAATTTGAGAGGTAAATTTGAAAAAATGCCAAATGAGAAATGAGATGATAGAATTTAAGTTGAAAAGGGCTCAAAATTACGTTTTTCAAATTTTAAATTAAAGAGGTTAGGTTGAAAAAACAGGTGGAGGGGTAAGAGAAATACTTCACTTCTGCACTCTTTTAATGTTTGACACGAAGTCGTCTACCTAAATACACCTGATAATATGAGCAACAATATTTTTCCTAAATTTTAGCAAAATACGGAATCATCAAACAAAAATTTTCAATTGAGGCAATTTCAAGACATTTTCTTTCGTTTCAAAATGAATATCGGTAATAAAAACTTGGTGATTATTATTATCCATGGCAATATCGAAAAAAAACTTAACTGACTTTAATCGTTTGTTAACATTTAACCACGCTAAAGAGATACCACTGTAAGGGATGAAGTAGAGTTAAATAGGAGTCCAAAATGAAGTTGGACTGTCACGAGTCTGTACTTGAATTCTGGATTTCATATACGCGATATTTAGAATTTGGTGGCCAGTTGATTTAACTGAATGTTAGAGAACGGTCATTTTGATTCAATTATATCCTCCCGCAATCATCAACAGATAGATGAAGTCAGCTACCAGATACCAGAGTCTACCAAGGTGGACTCTAATAAAATTATAAATAATTTTGCGTCACCTGGATTCAGAAATCTGATTGTCATTACCGATAAGTAACTTAAGAATAGGATATTTCTTCAGTGTCATTAATTCTAAACATCAAATAATTTAACTAATAATTGCTTCTGAAATAGTTCATCATTGATTTATACACGAATAGCTGATTTCAAAATTTCAGTAGGTCTGAAAATATCCGTTGAGCTACTTCTCAGTCGCCTCTTTCTTTATCACATAACCACAAGCTATATACTCGCTTGTCCAGTTTGTATGTTGTAAGCTTCCAGGAGGCAAATTGATCAAAAATAGCGACATTCGACAAGAAACTACATCACAGAGCTCCAGTTTCGAAGATATTTCAAATACAGCGTGGAAACAATGATCAAAATAACAGGTTAAAGTGATTGTCGATTAAGTTTGAAAATTTGGCAAAACACTTAAAAAACTCGAGAGAGGAGGTAAAGTGTGCGCTTAGCATCTTGCAAACTAAATGCGTGTGCAGGAATGACTCATCTGAATGCTTGCCTAGATATCGACCGTTATCGATTACCCTGGCTAAAATCACATAACTACCTGCGCAATGCCATGCAACACCTGAACTCTGAATTTGCAAATATCATACATCTTCGCCGCTAATTTTTACTCTTGCATTTTAAAATCACTTATTACAGCAAGAGTTTAACTGGACTGAGATAAAGTGAGCTCGTATAGCAAATGAGAATCTACTGCTTTTAATGTCTAATTACCTTAACAGATTCTCATTGGCTTATTTATCGTCTTGTGGCTGGTATTGTGGCTAGCCATTTCATTTTCGGTGTTAATTAATTAAACCGGCACTGGATTGGAAATTAAATGATAAAATCTAACCGAATACATTCGCAATTTCTGCCTAATGCTGCTCATAAGTTACGTCAGATCTTAACAAGAAAAGGTAGTTAAACATTACGGCTCCAGCAATAGTAGTCCGGAAATAGTATGATCATGCATTCTACCTGCCTAGAATGCCGGTTATTTACCTATTCGTAGAAATTCGTATAAATGATTTTGTATTTCAAATAATGAACTTAAATTGTTGCGCTTACAAAAGAACCATAACCTATCCTTCTTCTCGGACGGTCTCACAGAAGAAGAATTACATAAACCCTTCCCTATATCTTACAGTTTAGAGATGGGTTCATACACATACAGGCCTTTAGATACAACTGAAATCCACTTAAATACAACAAAATAGGCAGCAAAGCTATGATCAGTAATAAAAATTTGTTATGTGGAGTGATGGCGTAGTGCAGAAAGTCCCAGGCTTGATATTAATCGGTATCTATTCAATGAACAGAATAACCAGCCGTATTAGTTAACAGTTGTCAAGTGAGGGATATTAGGATGCGATTTTTACATAAGAAAGGCCCCAAGATGATATTTATCTGTTCATGATGAGTTTTAAAAAATGCTACCCTTCAACTGAATCTGCATATGCATAATTTGTCCTACTGCTTAATATTTGACTTGAAGGAGCAAAAATACCAGACAATGAATATATCTTATATAGATCATTTAAATCTGAATTAAATTGTATTCTTGAATCATCTTAGAAAGGCCGTTATTGTGGTAATTTAAAAATATATTTTATATATTCTTCAGCAATTTACAACAGTATTTATTAAAACATCTGAATGGCGTTTTGATTCATTCGATTGAATATACTTAATTAGTGTTTTATTTACTCCACCGGTACTATCGGGTTAGCATTATTTAATATTATTACCTTTGTCCTTCAAATACCCTTCTCACAATATTTTTCAAGGCGCTAAACTTTATTGATTTCTTACAAAATTTACCTAAAGTAGAAAATCTGGCCTTAATCTCATTAAGCTTTAAATTACAAAAAGTTTGCTCATTCAGTTTCAAGTTTTAGGGAAGATTTAGAATACAAACATGCCTCTGCTTAAAGCTGAGTAAGTTCTACTCTCCAAGAATCACTAAAAGTGCGTAAACGACACTATAACTGACCACTGGATTAAGAACTTGAAGTTGTGACAGAAAATAGGCGGTTAATGATGTTTTCATCATAATGCTACACATAATAATACGAATCCATGATAACTATACACGCGTAAATGATGGAAGATCATAACCTGAAGACAAATATATATATACAAATGATATGATTAAGACATGTGATTTGGTCTCAGGATATACTTCCAGTTGGGAATTCCTATTAGTGAAATCTAATATCGTACAAACTTCATCACGGCCTGAGATTTTTGGAGTGTTAAATTCTAAAAGTTAGAACTAAGCGTTGATACTTAGCTTTAAAAGTTGTGGAATATTATTTTCCATGAAACACACAACAGTCGGACAAGTGTTAATCGTTGGAAGGCATCTGAACATGAACTTATATTTTTGTAATTTAGACTAACCCAATAATAATTAATGTATTTTCTATATCAGAAGATCTCATAGCTGATACCTCAATAACTAACGAGATGAAAAGGCACGGCGTAATAGTATCCACAAAAGCAAAACACAGCAATTTAGAAATTGCAAGATTTCTGTAAGTCGCCAGATCCTTCGTTTGCAAAGTTAGAATGAGCTGGATGAAAATAGTGGAGGTGAATTGGTCGCCACGACTAAGAGAAACAATATTTTCAATGCTCTGCTGACTCACTCAGAACACCTGAGTTTGTTAGAAGAATATGTAGCACGGCATAATGGACGAAAATCCTGAGAAGTCAATGCTCATCATCTTGCCAAACATCTTCAAGTGTCTGAAGGAACAATAAAGAATGTTTTTTCTTCAAAACCTCAGATACAAATCATACGTCCTTAGGCAAGGTCAGTTTATGTTGAAAAAAAAGTTCAAGAGAATCGTTTAACGCGTGCACAATGACTCTTAAACAAATTGAAGCACCCAGTAGAACAGGGGTGTCTTTGATTCCATCAGGATCAGAAATGCAGTCGAAGAAATGATAGGTGGCTATGCGCGGACAGACCTCACTGAAGTTCCAACTGTTATGCGCACGGAATTTCCAGCAACAGTGGTGATTTTCGGTGTTGTTAGCAGTGAAGAAGAGGCACATCATGACCCCCAATTTCTTCCACTGGGCCTTAAAGTCTATGCAAATCCCTATGTGGAGACTCTTCAAACCTTGGATAGACGGCGTAGCCAATGGAAGACCCCCTATGTCTTTCAACAAGATTCGGCTCCATCCCATAAAGCTCTCAAAACCCAGGATTGGATGGATGGGGTAGAATTTTTATCATTGTGTCACATCAAATTTATGGTCTCCTAAATACTCACCATAACTTAAGCCTTTGCATTATTACGTGTGGGGCGGGGCGTGGTTGAAAAGGAAGTTAATAGACATCCCCATAGCACCAAATCCTTCTCTCTCATAGAAGCAATAGCCTGAGCAATGGAAGGCATCAATAAAGACTACCTGATTAAGCCTCCAGTCACTTTCAGACTTGAATTGTATCGGTGATAGAAGTCGAAGGAGGATATATAGAGTAAAACTTAGGTTAATGTTACAAGAAATTGTAAGTTTCACTAACTAACAGTTTCTGTTTTTCTAAAGGTGCATAAGGTGTCCTCAGATGCCCGAAGCATCCTATATAATGAGATAATATTATTATATGAACCCAGGAAATCATGAGTCACTCACTTTCTCATAATGGATATAGTTCACTTCACAATATCTAAATGTTCCAAAGCTCAATTTACGTCATTCGATCCCTGGACTTCTAGATGTGTTATTTTCCTTGATATTCGGAGTTTGTTAGTCAGCTGATTTAATTGAATGATTGGCCATGTGTATCTTCTTACGTTCATGAGCAAGAAGATGGGACTAGCAAAGGCTGTTAATCATATAATTGCGTTGAATTTCGGTATGAATATCTTCGCAATCACCCACTTCATTTCATCAGTTCTAATCAGTTTGAGAGCATAAGAGTGTATATTATACACATCCCAGATTATACGATTTGACGGTGAAAGCTCTCTCGTCTTCAGAGTCCATGGTGATTAATCAGCATACGCTAAGATCAGTTCAAGACAAGGAAAAGAATTTGATTCCTGACTGTGATCAACATGAACGTCTGCCAAGCCAGAAGTTGACTTATTTCAGTCAGCAAGAGGACAGACTCTCATAAGCATGACTCCGGTATACCATCTCTCAACCGAATTCACTAGCACTTTCCTTAATAGGCTTGGGATTCATCTCCAGTACACATCATAGGGGAGGAGGTAAATGCTTGTAGTCGCATTAACTGAATAATGGTTTGACTATCTTCAAACATTGCGACTGAAGTAAACGATTTAAACCGAAAGATCTCGAGACCATTACCTCTGGCCTGACAGGTATGCATGTTGACCGTTTTCTACTAGTGCGCTTGAATCCAAGTTTCTCTTATCTACATTTAAATTCTAACCATTTAAAAATCGTCTCTGCAACTGTCATCAGCAGATAGAATTTAAGTGTTAATTTCGTCTCAAGTCTGCAAGCGTGACAGTGGTAGGCCCCTTGTCAGGTCCTAATGGATTCTGGAATTTCTAATTTCGTGTAGTACATTGCGAGCAAGTTAAATTTAGATATAATTACACAACTTTATTGCACGTGGATATTCCTTCCTTTCATCTCCTCCTCAGCTTGGCAGCAGCAAAGAAGAGACATCAACTTTATTTCACTTTGTTATAAAAGAATATATAATAAAACTTTAGTAATAGTAGGCGGTCAAAATGAATGGCTTTGCCGACTAAAATGAAATTTTAAATCACTAATATAAAAGTAAATTCGCAGTCTATTAATTTACTACTTGAAATATGTGCAGTATTTAAAGAGAAAATCGAATAAATTATATTAGAATATTTGCGTTGAATAATTAAAATTCACAAAATAATATAGTTTTTTACTTGTCTGTTTATTAAATAAGATAAGGTTACATTTAGGATTATCCGCTGGGAATCGAATATATTTTACACTGTGATATAATTTGATTTTAAAATAAGGCTCAAATTTATTGTATATTTAACTGCCGATGTCCGGAGAGTAGGATTGAAGTCTTGGATATTCGGAAAAAGATATTGTTATTTTGAAGTTATGTTTTGTTGGACTATAATGCCCGAACATTTATACAATAGATAAAAAAAATAAATAAATTATAATCTAATTATTTACAAATTCTGCAAAATATAATTTTAATGAAAATGGATATGAGGCATGAACATGACATTTGAAACTCAATAAAAAGTCCTTTCAATTCATAGATCAAATACCCCGATAATATTTTGTCCCATCAAGATTCATTCTTCGTAAAGATCTTCTAGAACGTAAATGTTCAAGAAAGCACCAATTTATCAGCACACAACAAAATTCAAAAATCAGTTATTTGTGTGTAATGATCGTGAATAATCATTACAGGAACACATGCTCAGATTGGTACTTGGACCTTCAAGAACTATCATGAAAAATCCTGACAACAGGTTTTATGATGGAGTCCCAAATGGTTTGAAAACTGTAAGTAAGTGAAAGCTTGTGTTATCTGTGCCCCTCTCATGTTAATTTTTTATTATAAAATCAACCAATGAATATTGCTTATTTTAAAACGGAATTTCTTATCAGTCATTTTCTTATTTGACTGTAATGAACAAACACTCCGTAAAATAAAAATTCTCAAATGAAAATTTTTTGTTAATAAGAGCGAATCATTTTAACCTAAAAATTCCCGAAAATTCTTTAAATCCCCGTCAAATTGACCTAAAAGCGAAAAACCAAAAATCAGAGGCAAAACCATTCAAATGATTATTTTGGCATAAAATTTCATCGAAAAAGTACTATTGTACATTTTTTGGAGAAAACGAAGCATGTCAGCCATTATAAAACTAAGTTGATGATCTTCTGGGATGATATTTATTAATTTTTTTGAATAATCAGTTAGATTGTTAGTTCTCAAGCACAATTAAAAGAAGATGAAATAAAACATCATCTTGAAGGAAATACGGCCCAAGTGTTTAGAAATTTTGAAATTATTCACTCAATTTAGTAAATGACGATGAAGAAATATATTTTTAATATGCAGGAGGGCGCCTTAAAATTACAAATACGCAAATATTTTCAGCCTCAGCCGGAAAAACAAAATGGAGGTAAATTTGCCGGTCACGAATGGCAGAAGATATTTCATTATTAGGCATTTTAGCTGTAAAGTGATTAAATTTCAAACTTCTCATCGGTCTTGTGATATCGCACTCTTTGACAATGTATAAATATTTACGATTACTACACTAATAAAAAATGTTTACTGTTTTTTCTCTATTTGCCGGCAGTCTCACTCCATGTTCTATTCATGTCGCCTTTGGTCTAAAAGTGGCTACTGTTTTTTCTCCCATTAAAACTGTTTGAACGATGAAGTTATAAATAAAATTTTCCAAAACGTGTTGCTTTATAAAATTTAACAATAAAAGTGAAAAACTGGCCTAAACAAAATCCTAGATCTAAATATAATGCATTAAATCTTCTGATATCATATAATATCATTATAAAAATTGCCAAATTGATGTAAATTTTAGCAATATCTTCTTACTTGGCAAAATGATAGCTGAGTTTTGTAAATATTTTTATTAACAGAGGCTATGTACAGTACATCGAGTAAACTTAAAATCTTCACGTAAATACGTAGGCGGACGACTAGACAGATTCCTCTAACCCCTCCTCCCCCACATCCTTTTGTAATAAATTGAAGAAGTCTTCCCTATTGTTTACCCAGATCTCTTAAAGATCCAGTCTTTATAATAAACTTGAGTCACTGACCGAATATCGACTGACTCATGATTGATAACCAAATTTAAAGAGATATTAAAAGAAGCTATTCAAAGAATAGATAAGGTCATACCAGTACCGAAAATCGTAAAGCCAAGAATCTTTCGTTCTAATGAAACTATGAAAAAAATGATCTTTAAAGTCATCTTATATGATTCAATTGAGCGCTCTAGTGTTCCTACGGTCAACGTGTACGTCAGTCAAATTAGAGGCTTCAGATTCGATACTCGGTATGCATCCAGTGAATTGAATGATTAATGGGTAGAACTGGTCAACAAGAAATGATAGAATGTTAGTTTTTCACTAGAGGGACTCAATGACTAAAACTTTAAATCCAAGATGGATAATAGAAAGCCCTACTTTAATGAAATGAAATAATAATCGATCAGCATGTATTAGATTTCATCTAGAGTAAACTCTAGTAAATTCTATTATGTAAATTATATTGTATGTCATTCTGATATCTTGACTACTATTACTAAACCTTTAAGCCTAACGAGCTCTGGCAGAAGCCTTCTTCTACAACCAGAAGAATTTGAACTGAATTAGAGTGCGAATGAGTGTAAATCTTCGCTCGCGAAAAACAACATTTACTAAAAATTTCATCCACTCGTTTCGAAAGCCAAGCTCAAACGAATGATCTCAAAATTTCATGGACAAAGTGATTCTAACTGGAACTAGAAATCGTGGTCTCGGGAATGAAATTCCATTTTGCCTCTTTCCTCTCCTCTGAAATAATTAACTAGAAGCTATGTGCTTCATATCCAAATCGTACCTTGAGTACGGTCTTTCGTGTTAATGGACCAGATAAATAAAATAACAGTATTGAACTTTCCTCCTTGTGTCACTAAGCTGAATTTTCAGAATAATTAAAACGTCCCGATTGTAATAATTAATAAGATTAAAACATCGACACTACCTGCACTGCACTCTCAGTACCTCATTACATCAATCTTTTACAGAGGAATATATGGCCTAGTAAAATTCTAAAACGTTATGCTCAAGGACAAGGCATAAATAATAGTAATTGAAAAGAGTAAAAAACGATCAATGTGTACGATCTTCTAATCTACAAAATCTTAAGTTGTCGCCAAATGATATTCATTAATCATCTAAATACCGAATGGACCCCTTTTTTATCTTGTCGAAAGCTGAGCCGTTGATATGGGTATGATATTTTTTTCTTCCTTCGCTTATAGGATGAATTATTATCATCGATGTGAGGCTGTATGTGCATCAAAGGGGGAAAGAGAGGAAGAGAGTGGGGAAACTTACGTCCTAAGCATATTTTCCGGCGAAGGAGGTACATCTGATTGGCCTGCCATATGATCATCCGCTGTTGCTGCACCTGCGCCAGATGCTACATCTTCTCGTTTCTCGGAACTCCTCTAAAAATAATTGTTTCAAATGAAGAAAAAGTAAATAATAAGCGACTAAATTCCAACAGTTATGTATCTTAGTTCATATTAGCAGATAAATTTTATTAATCTGACATTATTGTCAAATTTAATAAAACAATAATAGAAAATAACAAAATTGGAACATTCATGAAACTTGATTATACATTTATCTACCCCATGAAAGAAGAATTTTATCATAATTTTATGATCTAAATTCATCTTGGGCACAATTAAAACAAACGATTGACCAAAAAACTGGATAATTTTTAACCCGTAAAATGGCAAAAAATTTGCATTAAATAAATGGCTTAAGTTCAATATTTTGGCGCAAAATTAAAATAATTCCACTTGTGTTTAACTTTTTACCATATTTTTAGATTTAAGCACTTGATTTTCTCAATATTAAAATACATGAATTAATGAAAACAGTGTCAGAAATTTAAACAAATTTGTTTAACCTTTTTATTAAATTAAAACTAACTAATTAATTAAAACTTAATAATTAGACAACAAATTATCAATTTATTCTAATTTTTAATATTATCATGTTTAATTGAACTAACCCATCGAGCAATCTTGGTATGCTGGACATATGTACTTCGATGAAGTTCTTTGCCAGTTTGAGCACTGCGCTGAGTGAATCTCTGGAGACAAGCGACTATTCTGGCTTTGGCTGTTGTTCCTGCTGCTCCTGCAGCTTCTCCACCATAGGTAATGTCCGAGTGATGCCATTCGGCTGGAGTCACGCAGAAAATGGAATTGTCTTTTCCAGTAAATTCACTGGGAATACAGAGACTTGTAGGCAGTCGAGGATCCAGAATTGTGGCCGTCTTGTTCCACTGTCCGAAGTGATACATGTGACTCACAACTAAATATATATTTATTCAACATCAATTTAACATAGAACAATTGGAGGAGGTTGTTCAACGCCCATATGTATACAATGTATCTTCAATAACTTAATTTATAAATTGAAGTTCTCTTCTAGTCTTCTCATATTCTCCTCTATGGAGGGAGAATAAATTATACACGATTTTAATTTATCAACGTTTGAGGATAATACTGGGATAAATATCGTCTTGACTATACTCATTCTTTGAAAAGTATTTAAGACTTCAAAAGTAAACCATAATTTTACCAAGAGGAGTGCCACAGGAGTTATCTGACTCTTCTCGAGACAGCATAACGGATGCTGAATCTTGGCATCCTTGCTCCTTACTTTCCGAACTTCTATAGATCCCACTTGAAGGAGACCTAGGTCCACTTGGTGACTCTCCATGCGGAGCTATCACAAGCATAGGGCTGAAATCTCCCTCCTGGTTATGTACTTGTAAATCCAGCCGGGCTCCATTTTCCTCAAATGCACGATTGTATCGATCAAAGTTCGAGGAGGCATAGTTTTCTTTAAGTGGTGAATTTTCAATCGGTCTGGTGCCATCAGAACTAGCGGGTAGTATAAAGATCTGAAAAGGGTAAAATGTTTCACTAAAATTGAAATTGAAGTGAAGGGCAATCATTTGAAGCTTTGATGATTACCTCGCGGGTCTTTTGACTTTCAAGAACAACTCTTTTTTGGAAAGTGTGTTTATACTTCTTTCCATTGATTATTAGCTCTTCACACACTGTCTCCTCTTGTGTTCTTTGCCTGGGATCGTCAACCTTTTTCAATTGGTTCTTATTTAGTCCTTCTATTGCGTTATCTCCACCCTTTTGGGATAAAGTTTCAACTAATGACTTGGGCATTAAATTAGATTTTGATATTTAACTATGAGCTTACCTTATGCCAGTCCAATTCAAGCTCAGGATTGTGTTTTTGATTTTGGAAGAAGGCCTGTTGAAGTTCACATGTGGCATTGGCAACATCCACTCGCATTTGTTCAACAGAGGGAAGAGGTGGGAGGTAGTATCCATTGTCGCCTTGTTGACTTGCAAGACACTTGGACTTATCGTTTGTAGGGGACCTTTCTTCCACTGATATGCTGAGTCTTGGTTCCATATCATCAAGCGTCGCCATGGTTACCTGAAGGGAGCCATCAGATTTATCTGATTCATCACTTATTGCCTTACTCTATTAACAATTATTTGATGTTAGAAAGAAGACATTGAGGAATCCATCTACTTAAGATATTTCCGTTTTGCCAAATCTCCGAGTTCCACTCTAAACTATTGACTGATCATTTCTATGGGTTTTGAATTCATGTCATCTGATTTTATATCTATATATGCTTCTGAAACTTCACTGAATCTTACAAAATTGTATGCTGGTAAATGACTCTAACTATTAAGAATTAATCTATTTGACCCCTCAGCTAATAAAAAACGAAGGGAGCTCCGTAAAAGCCAATCGATTTTCTTGTTAAAATTCTCCAAATCATGAGAGGATGAATATGTGCATTTTGGCTACAAATTTTTTACACTGCGTGTGAATGGTTGTGCAAAAAGTAGGCACCAATATGATTGAGATACACCTGTTCGGGAAAAAATACGAAAATATTTCATTTATATTTCTTCTGTGCATTTTCGGTAGATAAAAGACCCGCCCCTTTTCTTTTAATTCACCAAATTAAGTCAAAATTTGGGAGGGCTGTTTAATATTGAGCACACGGATGTCTATGTGAAATAGATGCAGAAGCACATATGTGAAATACAGTATTCATCCGTAAGAAAATTCTCTCTCAGATCCTACAGATAAAAAAATTCAACTTTATCGTGATTTTCAAAGTAAAAGGCCTATCAATATTTCTGTGCAGTCAAAAAAACATCCCGAGAAATGGGAAGCAATTACGTCCAGTTTATTTTACCAGAGTCAAGTTTCGTCCCGTCTATTTATCTTCTGGAAGTTTTGAATTTATGGCAATTATATTCCTCAAGCAGAAACGCTTTGTCCACTATGTATGTCGCCGCGACTTACCTCTACTAAAGTATGCAAACTTCTACCGCTTCCAGAATGGTTATTTTGCTACAAAATATTACCTTTCTCCCATTATTTTCCTTCATTCTGCATAAAATATATTTATGTCCCCATAAGTGCAATTTTAATCGGATACTTAAGGAATAAAACAATTTTTCGTAAATTATTTCAACTTAACGAATATAATAATTAGTAAAAATCATAAATTAGTATCTTAAACAACAAATTATCATTAAATAATATGTAAAATAATAGTATAATAAGACGATTATTTAAAATGAGTGACAAGTTTAGTATATACCATTGGTTTAGGTTAAATAACGGAGAAAAAATTAGGACTCACTGCCAATTGGGCGTCTAGTCTGTGGATAAACGCATGAACTGGGATTACCGTTACCGAGCCTATAGAACGTAATTAGCAATCGTAATCAGTGAATCCAAATGTGCCCTAGAACACCAAAGGCTAATTCATGCGTTAGTCAAACTGGCCAACGAAATTGCACTGCTAGAGCGGTAGCACCCAATCAGTGAACGACGTGTTTCATAACACGCGGATTGGTGAATGTGCGCCAGCTGTGAATATCGTTGTGAATAAGAAAAGCGTATGCACCCTTACCTCTTACTGCCTACGCGTTATAGATGTCAGGTGCTGAAAGCGAGTTTTGAGTATCTGCTCCCTTATTCTGATTGAGTCTTAGTTTGTACCAAGGCCCATCCTCATACTTAAACACAGAAGTACCTTATCTGCTCCGATTTTTCGAATATACTCAATGTATATTCCCAGTTCGTTTAGCCAACGAAATATACTGTGAAAACCATTAATTTCACTTCGAAGCCGCATTTTTTTAATAAATACTGTTGTTTAAATACCTGGGTAGAAACAATTCTGACCAATATATCGGAAAAGTAGGTATCGATATGTGAATGACAGATCTCTTGTATTCATACTTGGAAAAATGACACACCTGTATTAAAATCCTACTCTTTCTCTGCCTGGGTATGCTTTTGTATCATTCTCATTATTAAAAATTATATTATTGGTCTAAATTTACCTGAATATTTTATAAACAAGCATACATCGAGGATATAAACATGATTTAAAATCGACTCTGTTCCGGTCAGATTGTGTGATTGATAATCTACAGATGTTACTGATAAAAAATCTTTCCGGATAAATGGAGTCACCTTTCCATTATTTCTAAATGTTTCATGACATTCTCAGTTAGTTTCATATTGCGTATTTTAAACTTTGTTTGTAAAACCTACCAGCGCTATCATGAACAGAGATTCGATTTTTCTTTAATGACTTCTTGAATTAAGTTAACTAATAATTAGACAAACAACTGCAAATAATGTGATCTAGTCATTGCTATTTTTTTAAATTGAACATTATTAGGACGAAAAAATGTGCCCAAGTTCATCTATGGGTATGCTAATCTAATCCGCAGCTGACTTCTTGAAATTGACGTGAACACGACAGGCTCAAGGTCAGTGCTCATGAATTTGGTGCCTTTCCAACTCCTCTGGGAAATTCATCTCAATTCTCGAATTCTATATAACCCCATTCTTTGTAGATAAAGATCGAGGTTGTCGAATTCCTCATTGCCAGTTACCTCTATCATCAGTTGTAGTGGCAGAGTCACTAGTTTGTAGAGGGCCACCAGATTGTTGAGGGTCACCAGTATGTAGCGGCAGATGGCTAACAGTAAATGAAAGAAAAAGAACACCAAGGATAGCATTGACCAGGTTGTATTGAACAAAACTCAGTACAGAGTCTCAAGGGAAAAATAGGGAATTGGAGGAGAAGGATTGAGCAACGGGAGATGTGTTGGACGAGCTAGGGTCCCTTGGTGTGTGTCACGTGTGTGTCTGATGGAGGCTATTTATAGTCAACACTTTGGGTGAGGACACGCATAAGGATATAATCGTATGCGTACTTTAATTGGTCGGGACGATTGTAGGAAAAGGAAGGGCCAGTGCAGACAAGACTGGCTAATAGCAAGGCCGACCATGCGGTGTCTGCTACTATCGTCCGA
>CAADRB010000002.1:3855479-3964992 GCA_900708905.1 Hymenolepis diminuta
TTTTACTGATTTCAGTTTTTATCCCAAGATGAGAATCTTGAACTTTTCTTGCATTTCCATAGACTATAATATTTTCTAATAATATCTTGCTGAAAACACAACTCTATTATGCTGACATAATTCTCTTACGAAGCTAATAATATAAAGGGACCAGAGTTTGAGTGGGGAATCTGGTGGAAAGTATATTGTATAACAACATTGAAAATATGTGACAGGAAAAAGGGGATAAAGGTCGAGAGACAGAGAGATAGATGGAAGCATCCATGGCAAATGAGCTGAGTCACAACAGCGCGAGTACACATCTATAATTGATATGCCCGTGCAGTTTGAAACAAGGGATGAAACAGGTTAACCGCGGTGGATTTAAGCAGAACAGAACATTTATGAAGTATTTAAGAAGCAATCCTTCAATCAATAAATCTTTGAAATATACTAAAACTGTTATCATGAAAAGCGGGTGGGGGATTTTTAACGCTTGAATTAAAGAATCTTGAAATCACAGATTCCGCCATTTTGATTCATTTATTCATCAAATCTTCAGCAAAATTTTCCAATTATGAATGTCATTTAGTGCAAACTATTTTAAAATACAACTACTCAAATAAATTAATATCAAGAGGTTTTCATGTGTCTGAGCACCTTGGCTCCAATGAATTATTGAATTGCATATCCAACATGGAATTTTTGTCGAGGCAACAAAGTAAAATGTTTGTCTTATATTGCTTAAGTATTTTTTTCATATTGAAAACCACGCCGGATTCAGTTCTTTAAAGATAGTTCCGCTTTCAAATAAACCTCACGATAAACTTTATCAAGAGAAGATTCATCTTTGGTGGTGCGAAAAACCGTATTTTGTGTCCCTTTATAAGACTAAAGAAGCCCTTTTTAGTATTTATAAGATGGGGACCCTTATTCATTCTGGTACAGATTGCTAAAATAATGCTATTATCGAAAAAGTTTGTCACATCTATGATGAAATCTGCCCTGAAATATATAAGGATGTAAAAATGCAGTACAGATCAGTAATATATTGGTAAGTCACTACTGATATACTTACGATAGCTCTCAAGTCCATTTTAGAGCGCGCCTTCCAATGCTCATCTTGGATAGAGGGTTAGCGTCATTAATACTCCCTAGTAAGAAACTCGAATCCTCAATCCCCTTTATTAGTCATACTTGACCATTCCACTCACTGGGTGTGGACGGTAGACGTTGAACCCATGATCTCTGAATTCACAGACAAGCATGTTGATCTCCGCACCGTCGGCACAAAGTTACCGTTATAATCTAAGCTCACACTGCGATACTGCCAAGTGCCATTTGAAGCCATACTACGGCTACTGTTGCTGAGAACCAGTAGGAAGAAAGTGTATTAAGATATCTTGATTATCAAGAAGGTACAACTGCTAATTTCGCTTTGAATATAGGATTTAAGCGACGAGACTTGATTATCTGGCATGATCGTGGAAGAGCAGTAATCCAAAATCCAGTACCCGAGAGACGAATTTCGCCTATAGAATTTTATGAATTCTGTTCGGACCACTTAAAATATTCGACTCGGTTTTCTATCAGTTAGTTCTATACTAATGGCTCAATTGTTTTGGATATTTGAAAAGCGTCTTACAAATTAAGATATGTGGTTTAAAATTACCTTCACAGTTACTAATGCAGTTACTAACCTAACTGATAATACCTATCTAATTTCCAAATAGATAAGATGGAGCATTTCAGTGTGAAGTAAGAAAAGTGTTTTTCGTTTTGTATTATTTATATCATCCATTTGTATCACTGGAGACATAAAATATTTTCACGAAGATACATTACCACAAAATACTACACTCAAAATTAAATGTGATCTAACATTGTTTCTTCTTAACTAATGCCAAGCTAACATGATAATTTACTGGTTTATGAAGGCTTAGATACAAATTTAGCCTTTGTCAGGAATTTAAATGCGCTATAATTCAAAATTGTTTATTCTTTCACTTTGTCCTCTTTCAGCCCGTTCTAACTGGGCCTAAATCATCTCTGTAAGTCAGATATTGAAGCCAATTAGTCTATGGCCAGTTGTCAGACACATATTATTCTGTTGTGCTTTCAGTTATATAAGAAATAATATTTGTTCACGTTAATCTCTGCACCACTGACACAGTGATAAGAAGTCAGAATACCTGTAACTTAACGACAACTTACTTATTAAGAAGATACAACTGCTTATGTGGCTTTGAATATGGGGTTTGAGTGGCTGTCGTGTTATCTAGTAACAGCAGTGGTGAGGATTCATTCACAGTAAGAGAAAAATCGAATGCCAAAGGGACAAATTCGGTTCACAACATTGTATGATTTGTTTTCAGAGCACTGAATATATTGGATTCTATCTTCTATCAATTAATTATTCAGTATTGGGTCAATTGATTAGAATTTTTGAAAAGTATTTTGCACTTTATCAAGTTCAAAGCTACATTCGATATTACAAATACATTTACATTATCTAATACGATTATTGGTACCTATTTTTATAACCAAATAGTTAATATAGGATTTCTAAAATTAAGAAAATTTCTTCTGTGCCTTTTTTACCATTCTATTGTGCCATTGGAAGCATTTAATTCTCTTACACGGGTTAACTGTCACAAAATCTCCAAACATTTAATTAAATTTCATCCAACAGTGCAGTTTGTCAAGAGTTTTGGCCCATAAAATTCCAGATTTTAAACTTTCCCTTCTCATTTGGGAAGAATATGTACAGTTACCTTCATGAATATCGCTTGCAGAAATTAGCAATGAATCAAAGTTACTTATATAGACTTGGATGCATAGGAAATGATTGTCTAGTTAGTCTATAATTGCAAAAATATCAAGATTGCCCGTCCAGGCAGGTGTTAGAAACCCAGAAATCGATAATCCAACACATGAGGAATGAAGCTAATGAACTTCGCCCAGGTGCACCAAAATTGCTAGATTCAGCTTTCTAATAAAGTGTTCTTTTTTAAACGTAATCTCACTTTTGTACTACAATCTTATAAGGTGGCGGAAGTGGTGGAATATGAAGGTAAAAAATTCTCCATTTACTCGGGATGTTGACATAATTGAATTTTCATTCTCCTCTGAAAATCTACGGTTGGTTATTGCTTGACTAATATTGAAACCAGTTGTCTGCTATGTTTAGTTGCGACTACAAGTCTAAAAACGCATATATATAACTTAAATAAACATTATCTGAGGCTAAATAGATGGTACAAACGACCACAATTTAACATTTTGAAATTGCGCCGTTCGCTACACTGAATCTTTGGATATCCAGAACTTGTGGGGATTTCATTATGGCGAAACTTCCAGTTAAACATCAAAATAAACTTGAGGCTGAAAATAGAGCGAAAGCTTCAAAGAAAGGCTTGTGTAATTTTACTGAAAGGAACCTGAAAGTAAGATCCCTAAACTTTACCTTCAAGATCCCAGATTTATAAAAAATCTGCCCAAAGTTAACATAACAAAGTACTTACTTACTTTTTGATTAATTCGTACGTTAGTGATCAAGCTAATCCACGCTGATTAGCATTTCCACATCAACATCGAATGACAAGATTAATCTTGTTAAATAAACTGAAAAAGAAAGTTAAATTTTCTCCAACAGCCAAGTTAAAAATGTCGGCAGAAAACGTGAGGAACTAATTTTCTGAGTATAGTAAAACAAATAAACGTCTAAACCAAGTGTGCATATATACGTATATAGTTGTCTTGACCTTAAACTAAATCGCCTTATAATTGAATAAATTTAAATCACCTTGGCTACCATCTGATTCAGAATATGTCATAAATTTAATAACTATTGCAACATCCTAAGTGTCAATTGGGTGACCTCTCTTGGCAATTAGAAGCAGTATGCAGAAGAGTATCGAGTTAATATTTTTGGTTCTCACTAAGTTAAAAAGGCGGTTTTATTTTTTTCCCATGTCAAGGCAAAACCACTGTAGCCTTAATCAAGGATAAGTATCCAAACATGACTTAATGCGGAAGTCCAAATTTAGAGTAGCAGGGCCTCGGGCAGAATGGAATTCGGAGTATTAAAAGACCTTTACTCTGGGTTCATCAGGTTGTTTACTTCATAAATATCGTTTATTGCCTCACTATATGTCATTCCAAAGTTAAGAATTCAGAATCCATTATCTGAATGAGTTCGGGCCTCCTAATTAAACTGAGTTGTTGAAGTGTCCGCGGTGTGTCCATCTCTTTTGGTAACCAAAAAAATGCCAGCCTAATTTCCAGTTTTTTAAGTCTTATAAAACGTCACATATCAGAATGTTATCCATATCGTTGAAATCGAATTCAAAAGACCTTTGAAAAAAGAGTGACATATATCAGATTGCAATAGAAGTTCTCTCCATTTTTTATTTGAATTAAAGGGAAAATTTTGTCAAAAATACATTTATTTAGTGTCCGACATAGTCACTATCTGTATTAATTAAATCTTTCCACCTTATCATAAGCTTCTTCATTCCTTCTTCATAGAATTTAGCCAGTTTGCACTCAAGAAAAGAAATTAGCTTCTTCATTTCGATCTTTTATCTTGAAGTATGACTTTTTCCCATTAAATGATTCTGTAAGCTCCTGAAAAGATGAAAATCGGTTGGTGCAAGATCGGGAGAACATGGTGGGTAATGCATGACTTCCCAGCCAAATTCTTCAACGAGATTTTTTATTGCTCTTGGAGTGTAGAGTCTGGCATTGCCATGGTGTAGAATCACTCCTTTTTGATTGATTTTCCCGTAAATGAGTTAGCTGCTGACAGTACACTTCAGATGTTATTATTTGACTGTCATCCATTAGTTTATAATAAACAATTCCCTTCAAATCCCACCATACATAAAAGAATTTTTTCGAGTGCAGTCCACTTCTCAGTTGTGGAATTGGCTTTGAAACACTGTCTTGACTTAGCCACAGTCTTTTGCGCTTAACATTGTTGTAAAGGATCCACCACTTCTCGTCGCTGTCAGTTATGATTCGGTCTAAAAAAGGTGCCTGAAGTTCACGAGAACGCGGTGAAACACAACAGGTCACACACTGTTGCTTGTTGATTTCTGACAAATCGTGTGGGACCCATTTGCCAGCCTTTGAGACTTTGCCAAGTCTTTTCATTTTCCTATATATGGTTATATGGCAGCTTACGTTGAAGGTTTTGCCCATTTCTCTGATAGTGCAGGTTGGATTTTCATCAATGGGAACTTGCAATTGCTCAGAAACCACCTGCAGAAAACCACCTTCTGCAGGTCTTTTCACTTACAACATCATTTCCATAAGTGTCTTTGAGTGTATTTGCTGCTGAGCTTGCCGTATTTCCTCTATGAAATTGAAACAGTGGAATATGTCTGATATGGTCTTTATTTGAAGTGTATATTAGGGCTAGAAATAGCTATTAATAACGATAATTATCACACAACCTGAAAGAAGAAATGATATTTTATTAAGTATCATTGATAAGCATAAAACATTAACAAGCTAAATTACAATAATCGTGCCCTAAACACATAGCTCAAAAATTGGACAGAACTTCTGTTACAACCTGATATTTTTCAAGTTGAGAATTATTCCAAAGACCAAATCTCCCTACCCTTTCTTTAACCTAGTACCATTAAGCTGTATTTATGCTTCCGCCTATCCGATTAGTGTAATGTACACTGTGCGTTGGGAGAAAGTTAAACAAAATTAGACCGCAGTAAAACACAGATTACTATTGGTTTCCACCCATTTATGGAAGCTTCAAATTAAATTTGCGATTAATATTCAACTGCGCAATAAGGGAATTAGTGATCTTAAAATTATCTCAAGGTCACACCAGTTGAACTTACCAGCCCATCTCTAATAGCCCTTTATTTGTAAAATAAGACAGCTTTGCTTTGAGAATGCTAGGAGGTTTGGTTTCTACCGCTAATAACATATCCCCCATTAGATATCACTATTCTACGGATGACTCAGAACCGCAGAGATAGGACAAAATGCATTTACTCTAAGAGCCTTTATTAACTGAAGAACGTCTTTACATTAGGAACATAGGTTATCATCATAGTTTTTGATCAAATAACTGTCAAGCTGTCAGGAGCAATGTACGTTCATGTATTAATAAGGGTGATGGGCAATCTGAAGATAACTTTGGGGGAGTTGATTATCCTAAAGCAATGGTAACAACTCTGGAACTTTATTTAGTCGGTGTCCTATCAGCTTGCAAATATTGTGTATTTCAGGAAATTTAAGTTATAACTACACACTTGAAGTATTTCAGAACCCATTTATGGAAGCCAACGATGGCCGAAACAGACTAGCTATACGGTTAGTAAAGTAGACCGAAAGGCAAGGTAGGGCTGAGCTGATTTGTACTAACATTACGTCTTCGAGTATAAAGATTTTTGGTTACGAAGATGGTGAGACCACAATCCTATCATTTAAACTTGGGGAAATTTTGAATGAATGCTTCCTTACTTATTCGAACAAATCAGGGAATTTATATTCAACTACGTATTTATGAAATTACAGATAAATGTAACTGGCACCTAACTTCCTTCAAAACTAAGTTCTGACCAACCTAAACACTTTTAAAGATTCCAAGAACAGAAGAATCAATAGCAATTAAAGCTTCATACCCTCACCTCTAAACCTTCTCATTTTACTCTCCTCTCCTCTCATTAAATTTAATGCTGAAAATCACGTATTTCCCTATCAAATCCGTATTTTAATATGATCATTAACATACCAATTTTTTTGAAAAGATGGACCAACTAAGATCTGGTACGCTGAGAGGCTACTTAAGCAGTCCATATCAAATCGAAATAATTCAGATAACATTTCCATTATCAAATTCAAGATATTTGTACATTATCTAAAGTTCTATTTACGGAATATAAAACATTTATCTTTTCTTCTCAACAACTAACCCCTAAAATATTGAAATCTTATTTAATCATAAAAATTTCAATTGCTTTAATAAAAATAAAACAAAAAAGGCTTCACATGGGCGAGAGCAATGAAAGTAGTGTCCACCTGTATACACAGATAGGCAGCCAGTTCAATAAATTCAAACACACCAAGATAGATCGATATAGGAATATACACAAGTTATTCAAGGGACTATAGCTTGTTTGTTATTTGTTGAAATAATCAGCATTCTGTGAGTAAAGACAATAAAAAGAAATGGGAAAGTTGCTGTTGTGCTCCAGAACAGAGGGAAGACCGATAATAGGGAGATACACATGCGATCAGATCAATAGGGAGACGGGGTAACCTATGTGGCGCCACTTTGTTGTTGTTGAAAGACCTTCACAAGGTCACAGACGCGAGAGTGTCGATTTGTATTCTCCTCTCCAACTGAGCTCAGAGCTCGCACCTAAACAAAAAAAGCACAAAACAAAGATCAAAATTCTATTTTAAACAGAGTGAAAAAAGAGTGAGAAAGCCAATGAAAAAATGAACATGCACCACATGCACTTTGTGAACCAACAAAAGGGGGAGAGGGTAGTGAAAACACCAAAAAAACATCAAAATTACAACACCGGGTGAGAAAATGGGTTAGCCGATGACGAAAAAAAATTAGATAAGAACATAGCAAGATGACAGTGAAGGAGATTATTGTATTACCCCATCATTAATCGGATTTTGGCGGTTTGAGGATGATCGTAAACGTACACTCAAAAAACCTTCAACTGGGAGCTTCTCTTTTGATTCTTCAACCTCTGAAGTGACAACACTGGAAGGTGAGGCTACAGATGGCGACGATGATTTATTCTGTCCACTATTCCCTTTCTCCTCAGATTCTTCTTCAACTTTAGGAGGGACAGCAATAGGAGAACCTTCTTGTTGTTTGCCTCCAGAATTAATCCGTTTAAGTTGATATTGAGATGAGAATCCAACAGGAGAGGATACGGTTCGATTGGATCGCTTCTGTGAGAGGAACTTATCATCTGACTCTCCTAAGCTTCGAATACGGACACCATTTGAAGACCGCATTGCTGAAGGAGAAGGCGTGGGAGAGTGGGAGGGAGATTCTTGACCTTCCGACTCACCTTTTTCTCCTTCTTCTTGACTGCGTGCAGAAGAAGATCGCGAAGGAGAACTGCCCAATCGACTGCCGGTAACTTCTTCTCCATCAGCTTGAAAGGATTTCGGCTCAGTGCTAAACAAACCAAGGGTACGAAAGGAATAAAGGGGAAAGTGTATCAAATTCAATCAACTGTAAATGAGTAGATCTAACAAGAGACAAGGGCCATTACCATTAGATTTTGAAACAGACGTAGTTCTAGATTTCTTTCTTGGTAAAGTCAACAGAGGTATCCCATGAATCTTACAATCTAATTACGTTTCGAATTATTCGATATCAAATACTTGAGAAAGAATGGAGAGAATTTGGCTAACTATAGAACAAAATATTAGGATAGAATAAAGAAAAATGCAGTGCGTACCAATAACTCTAAAACTATCAAGTTGTAGTTAGTAGTTAATTACAGAAAATAAACAGATGCTACCACCAACATCTATTTATCTAACTCTGTTAAGAGAAAGTGCTTTCTAGCATTCTTCTCGAACAGAGGTAACATTCTAAAGTCACTATGGCCAGAAACTCACATTCTACCAAGCGTCACTTGGCCTGTTTTAATCGATGCACTTAGTCATACTATTCATAGTATGCATGCTGAATCCATGATCTCTACCTTTACGGACGCATATACTTACAGGTACGTACAAAAAAGCGAAATCCAACTTAACGATACAGGTTATACACACATTATTAATTCACTAGAAATGAATGAGAAAGGATCTAAACCTAGCTCCAATGGTAGTGAAATCTACTAACAATCATAGGCTTAGCAAGAACAGTAACATTAACAGGCGTATCCCTTAAACAGTCATAATGATTAGCTATCAGAAAAAGGTCCACTATGCGAGAATAAGAAGGTAGGTATCTGTGACCTTAGCACACAGCAAGTACAGTACAGATATATAGGGCAAGAAGCGTTGAAGAAGCCTACCGCTTAGCACTTTTAACTTAGCTAATAATTTACTTGTTACTAATTGGGCTCCTCTCAATATGATTGCATGCAATAATTCACTCAAAGCAGTGTGATAAATGAAATTCACACATGCAAAGGAAAGGGGGAATTAGAGGGCTTGCAAGAAAACGCCCCTTCTTCATAGCGTGCTAAGTGCTTTTGCTCACCTAAAACCAATCAATATTTTAAGTTTTCTCCCTCACACAACTCACTTGGATGGATCATTTAAGATTTCTTGATCTTCTTTCTCCTGCGCTCTTTCTTCAGTGAAAACGTTTTCATAAGGGTTTGCGAGTGGTTTAGGTTCGGTAAATTCAGCAGCACCTAGTCCAGCAGTGGAAGCTGTAGGAGATTGAGTTTTCGATGAATGGGGTACCACAGTCATCTCTTCGTTTGCCTCGGAAGATGATTTTGAAGATTTAAGTAATACCTTGGGTTTGGGGAAGGATAGAGGAGAGTGCTGGGGGCTGGAGTGGATATTATTCCGTCCAGTCAGTGAGTCCACAGTATCCACTTCAGAGATACGATGGAGAGGAGTTGATGTAACTGCTCCTGCTGCTGGTGAGGCAGTACCTGATTGGTTCGTTCGACCTCTGTGTTTGCGCTGACGATTGAGATTAATTCGTAGCAAGGCGCCTTCCATGTAGGAGTCCTTAATTCCATCACTATCTCCTGCCGAACCGCCGAGATATCCCTCTCGTGATCCATACCTAGCGTAACAAATAAAATGGAATTTAGTTAATTGAGTTAAATACAATTGCCGATAGACTGTATCGATTTAAGTAATGTATTCGTCGGAAAAGATGGGTGTGTCATATTAATGACCATAGTAGATCTGCGAGATTTATGCCTCGATTATTTCTGGTCAATAAAAGTGATGGTAGAATGTGAATTTCTCATAAGATCAGTAGAATAATACCTTCCTTCAGATCAAGTTAAATGTTATGAACACTTCTAATGAGTTTGCAAAGCTGTTTATACAAAAAATACAGCAGGGAAGTATGTCCGAATACGATTCCTACTCAATGAAAATGTGGTTTGAGAATCAATGACCGACCCAGAGAAACTTTAAGTTAACATCCCCAGGGAGCACAACTATTGATTTTTTTCTATTTAAATTTGAAAAAAACATCACGGTATAAAAACTTCAGCTGACGAGGTCAAACTTGCCTGGAAGAAATCATAAAAAATTTTCCTTCTCTTTCCTGAAGCTTAAAAGCCATGCATCTTCGTGTCTGAATGGCATCTCTGACCAATTTTAACAAATAAATAATACTCTTTATACATTTGTATTACTAAGCTTTCAAATAAATTTTATTATGCAACGCTAATCTGTTGATATGCAGTTCTCTTAATCTGTAGCTGGCTCATTCATTGATAAGTGCATGACAAACACAAATAGTGATCAAGATATACTGTTGACAGAGTTTCCCATTGAGTGCTTCTAGGACGTCTTACATCGCTCCGAGTCGGGTGTTGGGTGCCTCGGAATTAATTAATATAGGGATAGAGTATGGACATAATAAATGAGTTATTACGTCAGATTCTCAAAGAGGCGCCAGTATACGCTCCTATAAATTACTTCTGCTTCCAAATGTACACGAACATATTTAGAAATGGTTTTGTAGAATACGTTATAAGAAATATATATTTGTGCGAAAGTCTATATACCCTTAAAACTTGAAATAGCTCTATCCATAAAATTCTACCGTTCAATCTGTTCAAAAAGCCTAAATGCGAGAAAATGTAACATAAACGGCCGTCGTTTACCACAATGTAGAAAATTTCCCAGAATCCACAAATTTCCTTGAAATATTGAAATTCAAAAACTAATATATTTTCTTGTTCAATTCGCACTTTGATTGGAAACCTACAACACTCAAATGAACTCGTATCACTGAGATATTTATCTGTAAACTACGAACACATTTGTCAAATTTTCGGGAAATTTTAAAACCATACGAAATAAATCTAAAAGCCTAAACTATTAAAAGTATCAAAAGGAAAAAGATTTTTCTCATTATTATGAAAGCTATGCGTGATCAGACACAACTCAGCTGAGTAAAATCTGGTTTGCATTTAGCATTGGGCTTTTCATGCACGCAATGCTGCAAGCTGCAAGCTTACCGCAGAACTTTTAGACTCAAACACCATTTGTCACTTGTTAAAACCAGCTTCTCGACAGAAGTCAGCTTGCACAAATACAAATACTTGGGGCAAAGATCCGGCAAAAAAATTTATCATGTGCAAAAAGGGTGACCCACCCGGTATTTGATTTTGATTTAGGCGGGAGGAAGACGTAACAGCAGCTCTTAATTGCGAAAACAATGACCTACAAAGCTGACACAACTTTAGTCGATAATAAGTGCTCTAAATTGGAGTGCATTAGAGTTTGTGCTTACATTTATCATCAAGCATCTTTAAAATGGTATGAAAGACGTCCAGAGATTGAGAAATATATGTTAGATACTTACATCAATGTAGACAGAACAATTGTCCACGTTGATATACAATAATTTAAACCCAGGTAGAACTAAACTGGAAATTATCTTTGTTTCAGAATAAATCAAGGAAGTAAAATGGAGTGTTCTGTCAATTAATTGGACCAGAAACGGGCTCCTTAAAAAGCATGAAGCATTTTGAGATCGAGGTTTAAAATAGTTTCACATTTGACACAATTTTAATCCAAATTCTCGACTAGTGGGACTTCACAAATACAAATTTGGCATAATAATAACCCCACCCAGTATTGGATGATGATCCAAATTACGGAGAAGGGCAGTGACTTTTATTATACGTAGAGTATTAATGGGTTTCCAGAGGTACAAAATAATGAACATAAAATACACATAGGTACACAGCTAAATGATACTCTAAATGGCGATATTCATGTTAGATAATGAAGCGATTACTTAAACTCTGTACCAATAAAGTTCAATGTTATCACAGTCACTAAAATTAAAATTGAAAAATCAAAGCACATGAAGAAAAATGCAGTAAAAAGAGAGGAGAGAGAGTGCCCTATCTTAAACACGTATATTTTTTCGTTCAGTGTATTTTCCATAAAGCGGCCTCGAATCCGCTTGGCAGAGGGAGATAGTATATATGTGGAAGCACTGAAATATAAATTGTAAAACCTCTCTTTCGTCTAAGCGATTCTACCAACTGAAATTGGTGTAAAATCACCTGTCACTTCGTTCAACTTACTTCTGAACAAAAGCAGGACTGTAAAATGCAAATAGGACAAAAATGCAGAATGCGCAGGATTAACGGACTGAGGCTAAGAGATTTACCAATTTGATAAATCACTCATTAAACAGCATCATTAAAATTTCACCCCATAATTAATATGTATCAAAAACATTTAATTTACTTTATTACACATTTAAGCCCATTTAATTTCCTAGATAATTCCCTTTGAAGTAGAACAGAAGAAGAGAGATTCTCAAAACTGTCTCAAGAAAGCATTACCGATTGGCTAAGTGAGAAGACATGCAACGCAAAAAACAGACGAAAAATCGCTTGTCTAACGCAAGTTTTGACTAAACTTATACTCTAATATTTCTGCAAGAGTATGGTAGAAAAAATAGAAGGAACTGATGACTGTTACACAACAAGGGATGACCGAATCTCTAATGGGATAATGAGTAAATATCTGTTAGAAAATAGATTTGGAAATTTGTACATGTTCTTGTCTACTTATCCTATTCGGATGACAAGACGCTTAAATGATCAAATAAAAGGGCCATTTAGAGACTTTTGCCCCGCTGACGCATCATAAAAGAGGTGTATTCACTCTCGGTGATCTTGTTTGCTCGTGATTTACGAACAGGTCACTTCTGGAAGGCTGGAGATGTGGTCAGGCGACAGGGAAAGGTTTTCTATGAAATCCAGACGAATGACTACTTGCATCAGGCATAGAAATCATCTAGAGCCACGTATTTCGAGAACTAGATCAACACCAGCTCTAACCTCACTTTACTTCCTTCTAGACACTCAAATTTTCAGCAAATAAATCGAATAAGACCCGTGAAAGAACTTCAAAACATCAAATACACTGCTCGAAAAGGACCTATCGAAAGCCCACATAACTTCAGAGTTGAAGTTAAAAGGAGGCGTCAAGGGGAAGATAAACGTATGAAATTTGATGTTTTTTTTTCCTCTAACATTGAAATTAACGTTTTATTACTAAATTGTAACAAACTAATGAGTAGCCTTACGCTACATTGTTTCACCTTACTTCTATATTGTGGATATTTTGGGATTAACTGGAGTTACATTAAATACCTTATTCATTTCATTTGAAAAATTTGAACTTTTGAAGCATTCTATAAAACAGATTGTTAGCGTTAAATTTCCACTAAGCATTGAGTCACTGCAATCCGATTGTTATTTACTTAACACTCCTCTCAATAAGAGTTAGATTACATAAAGTGTGCATAGAATCGACTGGGAATTCAGCATACAAAGGCTAATAAAAATAATTCTGAAAAAAGAACCCCACTCAGTAATATGAACTAAGATGAAGGCAATATTTTCATAAGATTATCAAGAGCACTAAGCCTATTTTAAATTGATGCTACTGTCAAAACTGCAGAGCGCATGAAGAAATTTTGAAAATACAAATTGAATGCAAATTTTTTGTTCTAGAAAATTATCATCCAGTGTAATTACCCACAATGCTGCCCCGTTAAGATTAAATTTCTGTCTTAAGTAACCCAAATATAACAAACCAATACAAAGAAAATCAACTACAGTATGAGATCAAAAGAAGTTTTCACTTATTCTCATTTTGCTCCTATTTTCCTCCACTGAATTGGATATTGAAAGCAATACATCACTTTGTACTCTGATAAGAAGGGATCATTTTGATCAATCGAGATTAACAATAAAATGATTTAAGAAAATTCACATTTAAATACGAATCTCCATACCATGCAGATCTTATCCTTAAGAGAAATTCGATTTCTAACACACTTTCTGTTGACCAGACTTAAACTCTGCACTTGACCATACCTATCACTGGATGAGCATTGACCTCGTGACTCCTGACTCAGAAAACGTGCATTTTGGTCACAAGACTGATTTCCAACACACGCCAGATAATTTAATCTAAACTCCAGCGCTATAGACCTTTTAATTGAACGGAGTGGGAATGTATGAAGGTATATCCTTTCTAAACGAAGGACTGATGCTTAAGAGAAGACAACACTATTCAAGAATCAAACATCCAAATCCTTCGAAAACCAGATCAGGTACGAGATCTGTGTGACTAACTAAGGTCGACGTACTTTAAAAACAATCTTTAAACATATTTAAATTTCCATTACACTTACTATTTAAAACCGATGGAAAAATACGATTAGAAAATGTGACTGAAAACATAGCACATATATATCAATTGAAAGAAAAAGTAGGAACAAGTCATCCTTCTTATTTCATAAATGCGATTTCCAACCGCCGAAAACCGCACTTTAAACTCCGGTGGAATAAAATTCTCAATTATACTGAGAGGAACGCCATGGAAACGTAAAGAACTGGAGTTCGGGATAAGAACAAACCATTCAAGGGCACAATTACTAAATAACACCAATCTCTTCCAGTTTGAATTGATTGATTTAATTAAACAAATGAACCGCTTTAGAAATTCCAGCACTTAAAACGACATCCCAGCATATTTGACTTACACTTCTTATCACTAAAAACTCAGAAACCAATAGAGATACTCACCCAGACGTAGATGGTGATCCAGGTGAGAGGGAGGCGGGAGTTGTGTCGCCCGAAGCAACGGTGCTATGGTTGACGGTGGCAGGGGGCGCGACAACTCCCAACCGGGGTGGACCAAAGGGGAAGCCGGGGCCTGCAGACAACTTGGCTGCTAATTCATCCTGAAAAGGTAAGAGGACAAAGCATAAAGCAAGCTATGAAAAATCGGAAATTATAGGATTATTATAACATAGGAAGAACTTGATCGGCGCATTTAACTCACAAGTTCTAAACTTCATCGAGCTACTAAATATCGATAAGAGCTAGAAGATGAAGTTAGTCTCAGGCTGTGAAGTGCAATCTCAAAGAACAGTGAAACAGAACGCTTCTAATGCAGAGAGAATCGCATTACAGAAAGGAAATTAAGGCTTCTGATACTATACTTCAAATGCGATGAAATAAAATAATTTCAAACGCCCCATTTTGAAACTTAAAAAAATACAAGTGTAGTTATGCTGCTGATTAAGGCCAACACGCGTCAACTCCCCGGTGGACTTTTGAAGGGAAAAAATCATTCAATTTCGAAAAAAGCTGATCAACCAGCCGCCAAATAAAGAGAAAATATTGAAATGAGTTATTCTACTTGAGCTGGCCAATAAACAGATTCGTACAGTGGTTCTAGTTGCTTAAAAAATTCGCTTAAGGGAAGAAAGCACTTCAACATTAAAGAATCCCAACCTTTCGGTGATCATCAAGCATGCACTTAAGCTCTCCAACAATAAAAATTTCGAACTGTCCGACTCGGATAAGAAACAGGAAGTAAGGCCATAGTTAGAATAAACTAGGCAACACGAGAAGGAAATCTTTGGTGAAATCAATCTATTATGACTGGAAAGGACTGAACAAATCAACTTTACTCACTCAAGTGATGAATTCAAAGACGTGAAGTACATATGTAACTGAAATCCATCGACCCTAACTGTAGAATAATCTTCGCAGAAAGCAGGAAAAGTGCTTCAATCAAGAATAGATAACTCCACTGCAATTGTAACGAATTTTAATTTCTACAAATGCCCCATTTCAGGAGACTTCAAATTTTATAATAGATTTGTGGTTAAGGCATTTTCTTTCTTGGTGAATTAAAGCATAGTCTAACCCGCTTGGTGAGAAACTACTTCATAGAACACCAACCACCCCAGAAGACAATAAAAAGACCGAAACACATCGATTTTGAGCTCAATAAAGAACACCAATGTTAAATCCCATCTCGGTTTCAAGACCTTAAATCCACGATTTTACTAATCCATCTAACGTTAATCAACTACCAACTTGCAAATAAACGGTCTTGTTACTGTGGTGTCAGAGATCATATGGTCATTGCAAGTGAAAGTAAACATGTGTGAAAGTGCACGCACTGAAATTTACTTATGGTACTTATATTAAAACTGATACCTCTCGATCTATTGTAACAGGCGTATGTTAACGATGTCAGCTTGTAAATTCAACCAGGAAGCAAAATATAATAATAAAACGACAAATAACAGGCATTATAAACGTCATCTGTTGTCATCCTTGATTGACGGTAATTAGAAATTTGATTACTAGCGGACAGTAGGGGAAAGTAAATACATGCGAACAAGCGCAAAATAACAGAAATCGAAAAAGGAAAATTTCATCCTAAAAATCATATCAAACATAGGGACAAGCAGGACAATAAGAATTTTGAAATCAAAACAGAAGAGAAATTATTCGAAGCACTGTTCAAATGAAGAATTTGTTTATTTAGCTAATCTCAGATTTAAGTAAAACATACGTCTACCTCAAAGTGCTATTGAGATGACCATTATTTTTTTCGATCAATCGAACGCAAGTAAATTTAACAAACTTTAATAGCCTAAATGAAAGGGCATCAAACAGGGGACGGACCGACCTCTCGAATCAACTTTATAACCGGAAAGGTGATCTAATTCCCCAATAAACTAACAATTAAAGACTCGGTAAATTTTAAAACAAATCTATGTCTAACATTTAGACTAGAAATTTCTGTAAAGATTTCAAATTTACCGCTAGGAAAGTACGATCCATTTTTAACATGAGTATCTTGTGTAACACTTACCAGTTATATTCACTTTTACCTTAAATTTCATCAAAAATTGGGAAAAGTTTGGAGCTCTGTTCTACTAAAACGCCAGTTATAAGTAACATACTGCCTTGGGTAGTGATGTTCAGAGATCAAATACTAAATTATATGCATCTAACGGTAAAATAATCGATATCCTCATAGGAGATTTCATATATTTAGTTATTAATAATCAGACGTACTTGCAAGGGCACTGTTTAGTATACAAGTTGAATTAGAGAATTGGCGACCCCATACATCATGAATATTAAATTAAACTGGGAATAGCAACACTTATACAGCATATTACCAAACTATGCTAGCCCTAGCTGGGAAAGGTAGAAACGAAAGCGATTAACAGGAAATACAAGCGATAATATGACAAAATAGAGTTTACCTTAAAATTGCTTTTCATGAGCTTCAAAGAAATGAGATAGAAAAAAGTCACTAATGTGTCTTTGAATAAACCACGACCCGAGAAAGAGCCTAGAAGCACTACAACTGCTACTTCTATGCGGCGAATAAATACACACAGGCTATCACTACCACCACTATGTGTAAACGAATTGAGGAAGCGCGCGCGCACAGACGTGTGAAGGGCGGCTATTGGTGAACGCAGTGATATATACTCATGATGCACACATGCATGCATCGCTTACCAAGCACTCAGATTTGCCAATTGGTGGTGCGTAAGTATAACCCAAAACACGTGAGTGGACAGACAAACTCACGCGTGAGTAGAATTAACTAATGAACGATAGAGACAGGCAGGTGCGTGCGTTTGTATAAGCGCATTGGCGACATATGCACAAAAATAGGCTTGCTTGCACCACTTACCATTCTTGTGGCAGGAATTCTATTGTAGCTAGAACAGCAATCCAATCACAATTTGAACTTTGATACTTAGGTCTCTTTACTTATAGGTTAAAAGGTTGGATATTAAGATATCTGCTAATAAGGAAGCGATTGAGTATGAGTCTCCCAATATGAAACGATCTAAATACCGTTAAAAATTTCTAAGTTTGTTGAAGGTAAACGTTTACCGAAGGTCATTTTCGGAAAAGGAAACAGTATCCTGGACCCTCTCTGATTGGTAAGCTCTTATTTTATCAGTCTAGCAGACTGTACTAACTATTAGGATTCTAAGCGACTGGATATGCACGGAAGTGTGTCGAATCAGTTACCTTTGACTTGGCAGATAATTTATTGATTGAAATACAAGTGTTACACAATCTCATAAGGAAAAACACTGTTTTAATTATTAATTACAAATTGAAAGTTTCCCATTCGTATTCAAGTGTTCAAAGATAGAAGCATGTTTAAGCCTTAAATGTTACAAGATTTTAAACTTTGTTAACTTTGAAAAATCATGCAAAGAAGCGACTGTGCATGATGTAAAATTTGCACAAACAATGTCGTAGTGTTTCTCAAAATCAAACAAAACAAAATTTGGTAAATGAAGATTACTTTTTGACAAAGTAACTAACTAATAACAATTTCCTACTAACAAATAGTAAGTAGCAAATACATGATCAGCCGAACCAAAAATCCAGACCACCGTCAGTGTTTATGTCTGGTGGATAGTAAATAAAACGGCCGACAAATGAAAATGACCAATATCAATGTACTTTATTATCAACTGTCTTTGAAGTGCCTTAATTTTCCGCTAAGGTTTCTAAGAATTCTGACTTAACAAATAGAAAAGTGATCTTAAAATAAGTAGATATTTCTATGCCTCACAATAACGGTAAAAACCGCACAGCGAGAAGTTTGAATGTTTAATTTAAAAACTCTCCATAACCAACGTCTGGCTAATTGAATTACCATAATTATTATTTCATTCGTATTAATGCAGGATTAGTTGTAATTTCTAAACACGACAAGCAGCGAAATAGTCCAAGAAGATCGGATGGAAGTAAAGAATAAGAGTCAAACATCTATGAGCCATGATTCATTTGAACTCGAAATTCATTAGGCTTTCCGTTTTTCATTTAATAAGTACAGTTGCATAATGTCATGACGTTTCAAGGTCAAAGTTAACAATCAACCCTTACATTCTGGAGTGGTAGTTCTTGTCCACGATGTTCGGAGTTTATTTACCAGTAAAAAATTGAGGACGATCACAACATTTCGATATTATCTCCCTATTCTGGTATTTGGAAACAGCTTGCGTGCCTTATTATCATTCTAAGATAAATCTGGTTGAATAAATGGAACAACTCGATGTTTTGCGTCTTTGTCTAATAGAAACTATTACCTCATCCATCGCTAAAGCTTAGATGAATTAATGTATTCGGAACTTATATGCATCAGACATAGAGCCCCTACTAGCAAAAATGTTCAATGGCTATAGGAAGAGGAGTTTCAAACACATATCTTGGGAGAAAGGGAGATATTTTGTGGACCTAATTGATTGAGGGACTTGCATTTTGGCCCTAACTAAAGCTACCGTTACACAATCAGTATTAAATAAGTACGCTTTAGATGTCTTCCCAAAGATGGATCTTGAAAATATTTCCTACTATCCTTATCACATATCCCATCGTAGATCATTAATATTTTTAACTTGTACGAAGATGCTTACGTCTGGTGGATAGTAAAAAACCTAAAAATGGAAGCGATTAATGACACAATTTATAGACTATGTATTGACTACCTGTTAGGTGCCCTAAGGTTATGTTGACTTTTATTAAGAATTCTGATTAGATAAATGGAAAATGTCATCAAATGAATTAATGAATCACGGTCTAACAATTATATGGAATCAGAGGCTATGGAGTTTGATAACTATCGATGCACATTCAATGAATAAAATGGCCAACCGTGCTGAATAAATGATCGATAAATAGGAGAAAGAAAGAGATTTCCTGAGAGAGAAACAAGAATGTGTAGAGGACAAGGTTGAGTTATGGAAAATACTACTATCGTCCTGTATGACAGGGCTTTAGGAAGCGCAGAGAAATGGAGAGAGAGGTACAAAAGGAATGTAAGTAGATGCGATGACAAAGAGATCCAATGTGAGTATGGTTACCCAGAGAATATATATACATACGTCACTTCCACCAGTGGTCTTTAAGAAAGGTTGTGATTGGAACATGAAATGATGTCACTACGTACGTTGGCCAATCAGAGGCTCGAGTTTATATCAACATCGGGTGATTAAGTGTAAGTCAGGTATATAGAATTTTGAACTAGATATAATAGAGGCAAAAGTTTAGAAACTAATTAAATATTGCGCCACAAATTAAGTAGAAGAGAAACTAAGGCGCCTGAAGTGTGTATATTTAATGCACTGACTTAAAAAAAAATAGGTGCTGCAAACATCTTCCTTCAATGGGCCCTAGAATTATTATCAATGCCAATATATACTTAGCTGAATGCTGAATAGGAAGAAAATTTCCCTTTAAAGAATCCGTATTTCTTATTTTTCTCCGATCAAGAAACAATCTCTATTTCTCCATCTTCAGCGCTAAACTACGTGCAAATGAAGCTAATCTGTGAGACAGAATCATATACACGTTAAAAGAGCCATTAAAAATCACCTTCATCAATAAAATATCTTGAAAAAAGAGGAGATATTCATTACTCGCCACCTCCTCCCCCCCCCCCTGACTGATTAGCTCGCGTTTGACTAGAACCAATCCATGATATTTGACGTGGCAGACGAGCACACGTCATCGTTACGCCGTAAGCAAAGCCTAATGAAGAGAGTATAAACAAAAACTCACTCGAAATCGGCTCGATGTAACAGGTACAGAAGGTGAAGATTCAGTTAAATTACCAACAGAACTGGCATGATTAACAGTTTGGCTATCCACGCCATTTTCTCTGAAATAAACCAAATAAACAACAAAATAAGAACGAGGTTGTGCATTTTTATAAAAATAAGCAAAAGGTTATCTAAAGTGGATGAACGAAAATAAAACAGGGGTCCGTTTTTTGTAAAGAACGATGCATTAGAGCCTGTAAAGCAGACCAAGCGTTACTATTAGGAGAGCACGAGATCTAGTGAACAGAGCATGAGACACCACTGTAGCTACAGGCGGGGAATTATAAATGCAAATAGAACCAGTGAGATCATATGAACGTCCCCAATCGAGATAGAAAAAAGCGTAAAGGTAGTGACAACGAAAATTTTGCTAACTAGTTCTAGCATGTTTGGTGAAGCAAATCTTCAACTGCACATTTTCTATGAAAATATGGTTAAGAAAAAACATTTTTGATATGATTGTCCACTTAATGACCTTCAAACCTAAGATCAAATATTGCAATAAAAAAGACCTTAAGAATAAATGTTGAAATTTTTACAGTGATTTATGAGAGAAGTAGCCGCAGGTTAAGGCCCTTCAGGGGAAGGTGGATGCAGAATGTCAAATTTTGAAACAGCTCAATAGTGGTAGAATATACTTTAATCTCCGTAAGCACAACAGGGCAGATGTTTATGGATTCGAGCTGAGAGAATTGAATTTAAGTTCTTCATTGATATCTCGAACATTTCATAAACTAAGTTTACAAAAAGGTGAAAACGAGTATCCGAGATTATTCTAGGGGAGTGAACGAGTTTCTCTTTAATGTAATAGAAGGTAAGATTTTCTATTTAGCTAAAGCTAAGTGAGTAAAATTCATCAGTGTTCACCCCGAATCAAGTATTAACATCTCACTCTTCGCACCTTTTGTTCAACTCATACGCCTGATAGCAACTACAACTGACATTTATTTACTGAATATAGTTATTAATAAATAAATGATAAATACCACTACATTGAAAAGAAAATAAGGTTAGGTCATAAGGACAAGAAATCAATAAAATCACCAACATTATATGAGTTGTTATGAGTCATGAGGCAAAAATAAATAAGGCGTTTGAAATTCGAAATCCATCTATTGGATCCAGAAGAATGTTTATCATTTTTTTAGAATTTAAATGCCATATCTACAACAATTATATGAAAATAAATACTTCTTTAGCAAGAATTCAAATAAGGACAATGTTAATATTAGATTTATGTGTCAAGACGGAGATATATACCTGAAATATAAGTTAATTTGAATAAGTTATAAGGCCATGTAGGGAATAAAACTAAACAAATAAATAGTTTAACTAAAAATCGATTAAAATAAATGTTAGCAAACTCTTAAACAAATCGCTACGTTAAAGCGTACATTATTCAGTTGGAATGGCTTGTGGGCAGTTCGTATTTACCACAGATTGAATTTTGTTAGAAGCCACGCCAACTATTAATGTGTATTTATAATAACAATATGACTGTTTCAACCACAACTTGCTCAAATATCAAACTAAAATCTCCGCAGATGTATATGAGCAATCTATTGGGATTGAGACAAAAGAAAGAAATCAAAAATCGTTAGAACAGATACTAAGATGACAATGGTATGCATAAAGAAATATGAAGAACTATAGTATTATTAATGAAAAAGGTAATGTGTCATGATTACACACTGAACAAAATCAGATATTATGAGGCAATGAGATGAAAGTATATTACAAATTCATAGAAACATTGACACAATTCGTCATACAATTCGACAAATGTTCCAAATTCCGGTAAACTATCCATAACCACTAGAAATAAAATCCAACTAGAACTGGCACCAATGACCAAGTTGGGAAACATAATAATGAAAAAAAATGTGTTTTCATAAATAGAAGTTAAGACAGCAAGGTAGTACAAAATTATACACCGATGCGAGTGAAATATCCCTCCCTAAAAATGCCTTAGGGCTACGGGAATATAAAATTCGTACGTACAAATATCACCATGGGAGTGTAAGAAGGTCAAGGGGAAATTCAATATTAAAAATAGCGAAAATATATGCCAGCATAATATACAAGTTATAAATGAAAACTAATACTTTTAAAATAAATTTTCGTGTTGGAAAAGGAGATCATTAGAATTTCAGTTGTATGCTAAATTAACCGTGTATTTTGCATGAGAAAGCAGAAAAATTTTAAAACTCCTAATCATGAGAAACAAATAAACGCATGGAGAAAAAGAAGGACAATTCAAGGAGTAGGAGTAACAAGGGTGAAAGTTTAAGAAACAGGAGAGCCCTATATCATCAGGTAATCTGCTTTCTCAAATTAAAGTTTAATGGAGCCAATCTCATCTTTTCGTGATCTTCCATTACCACGAATTACGTATGAAAATATGACCATTAACTATCAGAGAAAGTAAGGTAAAGCTTTCGGATAACTTAATGGTATCTCATAAGACAAATAAAAAAAGCAAGTTCATTTAACAGACATTTCAACAGTACATGACAGCAATTAACAGCATAATAACTTTAAACGATAAAATGGTGGAAAACAGAACTGAGTGATAGAAATGAGAGAAAACTCTTTCCCCACTAATATAGAAGATATTGAAAATAAATTAGAGAACTATAACATTTTCAAACACAAATATTATGCGAATTCACAAAAGTAGTGAGAAGATACAATCTTGAAAAGTGCACGGTTAAAAATAGAAATAAATAGCTAGGGTAATAGCACATCTACCAGAATGAAAATATTAATAAGCAGTTAAAGAATCTTATAAATAACATCTGTTCAGAAGCTACACAAATAGTGATAAATTATGTTAAAACGGTGTTTTAAAATAATTATTTACATTGAAGCGAAAGCAAATAGAATTAAACTTAAAGAAATTTTGATGATACTAGGAATTACCTCAAAATTTAACTAAAATATGTGACTAAATTTTAATTTGATACAGAAAAAAGGTAATCCAACATAGCATTGCAATATGTAAACAAACATCTTACCCAACTTTCAATGAAGAATTATTAGAATACATGTTATTTGATGTAGTTCTATTTAAATCATCCATAGAACCATGGGGTTTTTCCTTCTTCGAAGAAGTGTGGTCTCTCCCAAAGGCACTTCTAATGTAGCTAGCAAATCTTGAGAAGGGACTTCGGATTTTCGCTATTTGAATAATGTTATTTAATTCGCACTTACGTATTTTACTTTCATCCCTGTGAAACATTGCTAATAAATCTTGGAAAATTGAACTTCAGAAAAAATATAGGAAATATCAGGCGCCTATGACCTTGGAGGTTAGCCAATTCAATGTGTGTTTTTAAACAATGATTCAGTGTAGAGTCGTGGTTCAATATATCTATGAAAAAAATTTTCTTGAATATATTCGCTAATATTATTCTGAATATTTGAACAATCTAATCACAATATTTTAATTTGAGTATCGAGGTCGAAATATTAATTTTTCTCAATTACATCTTCTCAGATCTCGAAGAACATGGCGCATCTTGCGTTTTATTCAGATTTTTATCCTAGATCAAGATCTTTCCATGTTTTTTATTTTAACGCACTTCAATAGTAATACGTTTATTATTTTTGCAAATAAAACTTGACGTATGTCTGATTAATATTTGAATTTAATATTAAATGAAACTTCTAGTCTTTATCGGATCAAATTCTTAACATATCCTGATGAAGGTGACATTGCTACTTGCAAATTTATACTCTGTATTATTGTCAGCGTTATTGCAGCGAAATCCGCGCTTTTACATTACGCAGGCAATTACATATGAATATCTCATTCACCTTCGATAAAGAGCTCACAAAACCGATTTAGTACCGAAGGCAAACTCATTGTTTGAAACTGAGATGGGATGACTTGGATGATGGGCAAATTTAGACACGTGAACTACATCTTTAGGGAATTCTTCGCCGAGTGGCGTTTATGGATTTGAATATTAATACAATGTTATATATTTTGAAAGATCATGCTAGAAATGCGATCATTGATTATAAATTGATCCTGATGAAATTAGAATACAAATTTTAGCTTCGATTCCAGTGAGAACGTATTTATTGAACGGAAGTGGCGAAATGTTGGCAGTGTCACATCTTAATTTATAAAATGTTTTATGGCGGAAACCTTATAGGACAAGTCCTGACATTATGTCAAGTCGTGATTAATGCAACTAAGATGTCACCGAAATACTGTTAGGTGCCAATTGGAGAATATAATGGATAGAGTTTCCCAGATCCAGTAGAAGATAGAGAGCCTGAAACTCAAATGACGAATTAATTTAAGGAAAGCACAGTGGGAGTAAAGTATAAAGGAGGTATTTTGCTGTCTAGTTATTCTCTAGTGTGGCAATGGCAAGATATCATCCCCAGACACGAGCATTAAAGAACAATCCCCAGGGAGCTCTCTTTTAACAAAATTTGATTTCTTTTAAGGGCACCGGAAGCATCTGTTTCGACTCCATATCTGTTGTAATCTACCATCTACCATAGGATACCGTAACCGACTCTTAGATTTCCTAAGACATTACACTAGTTACAAACACGACCCGACAACACCACAATACAATATGACAACCATCATTATCAATACTTGACTTGGGCCTTAGTACTGATTGGTCGGTTTATATTATGCGCCATTTACAACCGTAATGTAAATAAATTAGTTCGAATAAAATGGAATTAAAAGGTAAAAAATAAATAATCTTACATATAAGTATTATTTTAGAAAAAATATTATTTTTTAATTTGTAACAATACCAAATAACTATGAAGCAATCGTTTTTATCTGTCATGATTCACTAACCCTAAATCGTCTAAACTAATCACATTATGGATTCAAATTTAGGGTCAAGAGCAAGTTAAAGTAAGTTAGATCACTAACCAAATATTTTCATGCTATAAAATCATTGATAAATTGCCATATATGTTCTAAATTGATATATTTTACACGGGTCAAATGAAGATTTACATTATGTGATTGTGTGATCAGATGGAAGTTTTATGTAAAGAGCAAAAGAACTTATTCGAAAACGACTCTATACAGATTTCCAGATATTTAAATGTTTGAGAACGCGCCAAGTTATCGGTAGATTCTGGAAAAGATCGGAACGCATTTGGTAGAGTTCGAAAGGGTCATTGCAGAAATATACGTACATATCGAAACCAAAGCTGTCGAGAACTGCCATGCAAAACTCAAATTATCTCGGTTCTTTACTATAGTCGTGAGAGAATTAAGAAACTGAATGCGAATCTTTGTACATAAATCAAATTTCAAAATAACCACCGGTAACGTGTATTCCTTTTATTATAAAATACCGGTTAATAACGAATATTTCTTTACAAGCGAAGAAGATAAGGTAAAATCTAAGATGATGATTTATGTAATTCAGGTCCCCTGAGAGTGTCATATCTGATTAGGTATCTGGAATCCCGTATACTTTTAGACTTCTAATTTAACATCTATTACTTAGGCCACGTGATCAAAATTAACTTCTTACGGCTATGATCTGTTCTTATTTGTAGGATATGAATGATGACTCTCTGATATTTCCAGAATTACTCTTTATTCGCATTTTCTATGACAATACTTCGAATTTTCGTCCACGAAGCCGCAGTGACGTCTTTATGTCCCTCTGAAAAAAAGCTCTTATCTCTCATGTCTTCCCTTTCTATAGCGTCCTCGTTTCACTTAAAAGTACATCTGCGTTCATGTCCTCCAGCGGCCTTACCCAAGTGACTCATGTAAAACTGTCTTCGTTTTTCCACTCAAAACATGATGCACGCGTGTCAATTACCGGCGCCTACGCTTCTACCTCATCTCCTCTGTTGCTCAGCCCTCTCCCCCCCTCTCTCTTCTTACTCGCTTCAGTTTTCGTTGTGGCTTCCCTGAATACATTTTGGTTTAATCAACTCTTGGTATTCTGCTCCACAATTGCCGTTAGCTCTTACTCGAGCAGCAACAAATTGGCGACTGTTGTTGCTGTTGTTAGCTGCCAGCCGTTAGTTGTTATGTTAAATGCAACAGATACCGTAACTGACCCTTAGATTCCTTAAGGAATTTCACTAGTTACAAATACGATACAAATACAAAACGACCCAAACCACTATATTAAAATAAAACGCATGTTTTTGGAGCAATAGGTCAATTTATATTATATATATATATACATATATGAGGTAATGCCAAATTCTAATCGGCGCATGCCAAAGGTATGTAAAATGACACCCCCATAGAGAGATTACAATGCTGTTTGATTCCTACACGTAAATTGAAGGCCCTATTTCGTCATGTCTAAAATTTCTGTTGGGTTTATATCGCATCTTATTAAACCCCAGTTGTTTAAAAAACCTTATTTTGCAACCATTTAAGGACAGATAAAAGAAAAAGGAGAGCGTATCGACTAGTTAGTTTTTCAGTGTCACTTTAAGTGGTCAACGTCCATAAAAAAATATAGTCTACCGGGGTCACATTGATTGAATAAGTCAAGCCACTCACGTTGACAGATCAGTTCAGAGGTGGCAAGCAAGCCACCCCAATTTATTTATAAGTAAATTAGGTTTATATACAAAGCATTTCTTCGTCAGACGTCAGTTATGTCTCGCCGTCGGTGTCTCAGCGTGATGATCGACACCTGTTTAGGCATCTATGTTTAAACACACAAACACACAGCGAGACCGCCTGTGGACACCGTAGTAGAGATTTCATCGCCAGGTGTTGATAGACATCTGCTGGCTATAGCAGAAATATTTCTGCTATTTCTTTTTCACATTTCAAGTTTTTTGGAAAAACGTAATGAGATGAGATGAAGAAAGGGATAGTTGGAGGTATTAGAAGAGATGAGGAAAGCGTCAGTACTGAGAGAGGACAACTCCAGTTGTGATAAAGAGCGAGTGTTGAGGTACGGTAAGGGAGTTGACAAATTTCGCGATCTTTGTCTGTTGATGAGCAACCGATGAAAATCACGAACTGACAAGTAAGTATGGGTCAACACATGCGCACTACCCAGTACCTGAATTTTGTATTTGATCCATTCTAATGTTTCTTGTATATTAATTGTCCCCACTAATAAAAATTATACATGCTGTTTTCGGCTTTACCATGGAGATAATTAGCCAATTTTCTGGTTTCTAAGCCAGCCTTCAGAAATGAAAAAGCTATCTGAGTCTCTTTGACCTAGAATCTTACAACTGGTCAGTATTTGTCCAATGAACCACAAGCTTGTAATATCTAAATACATTAAGAAATTCAGCATTTTAAAGCATGAAAATTTATACAGAATAGTTGAAAAACAGCTCTTTTTAATGATTAAAATATGATTTTTATCATTAATCAGTATTTTTATTTTAAAACAATAAAAAAACAAAACTAAAAGTCGAGGTTTTATTTGAAAAATCGAATTTGCACGTAAGCACCCGCCTACAGTTTCTTAAACCACCTGAGACCCTTTCATAGTGCATATGCCTGAGTTTTGCCTTTGCATAGATATAATTGCGTACTTTGTAATGATTGGACTCCATCTATGAATTAGGACAGCTGATCTCCCAACTTCATTGTGGGCCGATAACTCGGCACCATCTCGAACATTTGAACACCTGGAAATCCTTATGGAGTTACTGTTCAACTCCCTTGTAATTAAACTTAGGAGATGTTTAGTTTGATTCTCTCTGACCGTTAAATTTCCTTTCTGCACTTAATAACGAGAGATCTAAGTAATAATGATAACATAGACACAGTGAGTTGTAATCTTTTGTAAGTTTCTGCTGAATATATGCATGCGCCATCTTTCGAGTAAACCGTTCTAGTTAGAACTAGCTTATGCTCGTATTGACGTTCTCTTTAGCGATGCATCATACTTAATCTCAAACAAAATATTATTTTATGGGCTTGTACGTAAAGTTACTTTTGCAGATATCTTAGTTAATTTGCAAATCTCATTTAGAATGCTATTTTAAAGTAGATGCTAAATAGGAAGATTGAAATCCAAGCATTGCGCAATCTTCCAAGACATGGGAAAAAAAATTCGTAGTATGAAGGAATAAAACGCTTTAAGTTAGACCCAAATGATCTCACCTGATAAGTTGATAAAACAAGCTTTCACAATAATTTCGCTAAATGCGAAGATATGCCTCCATCAATGAAATATGAATTTTAATTGTTTGTAGTTTTCAGCTCAGTTGAGGGGATTAAAGTTGTAAAGTAGTAAGACAGAATTCTGAAGATTTAAATAAAACGCAAAATGCATTGTATAATCGAACAGTACACAGAATGTATGAAAATTGCTCTTCATGTTCTATTTATAACAAATGGAGGTAAAATCAGTGGGAAATGATTTGAAATTGTAGCAGTCAGTAGAAAATCAATAGAGTTTCAGATGCACTTGTATTTGACGGAAACACATGAAAAATACAAACGATTCGTGTATTATGTGACAATAGTATACATAAGCAGAGTACTAAAGCATAGCATAGAATTAGGAAAGACAAAGCAGTTAGAATTTAATAAGATGAACCAAATGGATATTATTTCCGTTGCACCCATATGTAAAGACCTCAGTCTGGAATGATAAGGCTTACGAACCTCGAGAATAGTGTCGTTCAAATAGGATAATGAAGCGAAATTCTGAAGCAGTTCCTTAAGCATCTCCAAAATGTGTTGCCAGTTGTTGTAGATAAAAAGGCGACGACAAGACTGGATAACCCGATCAATTATGTAGCCGAAAAAGAAGATCTGATGAATCTGGAACACAGATGAAATAGTATTCTCATGATTTTCTGACTCGCACTCCTACTGCTCTCACTTCCTCTTTATCAAACAAAACCTACTTTCCTATTTCGACGTGTTTAGACGTTCTTCATGCTTAAAACTTCCGCTTTATCATCAGTAACAACTGAATGGAAATCGACAGTTCGAAGAAGGCTGTCTCTACTTTAGGGCGAATGAGATTTTGCAGAACAAAAACGGCTTTGAGTCCGCGTGGTCAATTACACAAATTTCAATCTCCATAGCACCTTCATAAAGTTCCTTTTATTCAATTATTATTTACCGTACTTGAGTAGAGGTAAAATAACGAAATAAGCACCACCAATCCATTAAATCAAAATGAGAACCTCACACGGGGCATTTTTCCACTCCATTTATCCCTAAATAAAATTAGAAAATCTGTAATTTAATAAAATTGACCGTCCAGAAAAACACCGGAAGCTTTATTTCTTGGCTCCATTCGTTAGGGTTATATTTGTCATTGAAATAACCATATTCTCCATCTACTAATTATGATAAATTATGGAAAGTGCGGAAAACTGCAATACATTTCATAAGAATGGATAATGAAAGAAATCCAACTCAGCGCACCAATTCATTCGTTTTGTAGTGGATGCTATACAAATAAACCTTTTTGCTAAACCTTACTAGTACTCTTAAGAAGTCCAACTAGCCCCCAAGATTAGCCAGGCTATGAAAAAATATCGCGAACAAAGAATGCACTAAGTGAAGAGAGCTCATTGCTATTGTTTCAACTATCGACATGGTTAGTCATTAAATATAATTAATGCCACGCCGCAGAAATATTGACCGCTGATTGGCTGGGAAGAACGCTGCACGCACGTCCGCACTTTCCAGAATGTTCTAGCGCACGCAAGACTCCCCCGATCAGCCTTGATAGCGTTGCGAACTCCACAGCTCCGACTGATGACTTTCAGAGCTTCTGAAATCCGTTCATTAAAGTAAAGCGAGCTGTCAAAGATAATTCGCTTTGTTTACAAAGACCAACGGAGATATCTCATTTAAATATAGACCACAACAGGCGCCACCTTAATGAGCTTGTAACTGGAATGAGTTGAGATGATTCTAAGCCCTCCTATCGGGACGAAACTAAAAAGCTCCATCCCTAATGTATTGTATAAACAATTATTGAGTTTATACTCTCGTACCTGAACATGCAAGATATTCAGAGACCAGGAATTACTCCAAACACTGCTGTTCAAAAAATGGAAGATTATACAAGCGGTATGACCCTAGTAATTTTGACAAATTTTAGCGGAATTCGCATAAACTGCATAATTTTGTACAAAACACCCAAAGAAAGACAAAGAAGTCACGAACTATCCATAATTCAGTTAAATTGACCAGCAATAAAAACACGAACACTCATTTCTTACTCTTCTTTTGCTTGCCTCTGCGTCTAGAGGCATTTCCCGCAGCAGCAGATTTTCCCAGACTCCCCTGAGTCCTTGATATTTCAGCTGGCTTCTCAGCCGCTTTATCAGTAGTTATGGGAGCACTTTCAGCCGCGGCGACCTCCTTAGGTCCCTCCCTTTTCTCCTTCAAATTCAAATTTGCCATCGGAGAGACAACATCACCCTTCTGTTGATCAATTGGGGCCTTGTTGACAAATGGAATCATCTCCTTCAGTCCTGTACAGAAATAACATAAAGACAGCGCGCTAAGATATAAATAAAGAAAAAACTGAAACGAGACTTCATCAGATTAAAAATGAACCTTCAGGCATGAATTCACGTAGAGCTTCTGGAACAACAATTCCTTCGACAGTCTGGTAGTTTTCAAGGATAGCGCAGATGACGCGAGTGGTAGCGCACATTGTAGCATTTAACATGTGCACGAACTCGACCTAAAAACAAAAAACTCCATGCTTAAAGCTCAAGGATAAAAAAAATTAATTAGTTGGAGACAGAATGTATTACTTCCTTGCCCATCTTCTTCGTCTGACCGAAACGAATGCCAAGACGTCGCGACTGGTAGTCTGTGCAGTTACTGCATGATACAAGCTCTCGGAATGCCTTTGATCCTGGATACCAACCTTCCAAATCATACTTCATCGCTGCGGCATTGTTCAGTTCACCCGAAACGATCGAGACAACACGGAATGGAATACCGAGAGTCTACAATGTGAAACAAAGCCGTGGTTATTGAAATACGATTATTATGCGGACAGGAATTATGAGATTGAAGTAGAAGACAGACCTTGTAAAGCTCTTCCGAGGTTGTGATCATTTCATTGAACATTTCCCAGGAAGCATTGTCATGAGGTGATGTGATACAAAATTGTTCAATCTAAAATTTTAATGAAAAACAAGGTCGGACGGTTTAGGTGTCTGAACACACATATCCATTAGAGTCCAATAAACTAACCTTTTCGAATTGATGAACTCGGAAAATGCCACGAGTATCACGACCATGGCTTCCAACCTCTTGACGGAAACAAGTCGAAATACCAGCATATCGAATTGGGAGATCGCCGGGAGACATCCATTCACCACGGTGGAAAGCAGCGATTGGCTGTTCTGAGGTAGCGATCAGGTACTTTACCTCTTCCTCGGCCTCTTGGACTTTATCTGCCGTGGTCTCGCGTTTGCCTGTGACCTTGTAGAGCTCTTCATCAAATTGCGACAACTGAGCGACCTCTTGCATCACCTCCCTTCGCATGAAAAATGGTGTGTAGAGGGGTGTATATTTGCGTTGATAGAGCATTCTCAGAGAGATATTGATTAGAGATTGTTCAAGGAAAACGAGGGGTCCCTAAATAGATCCAACATGATAGATCGCGGGTTCAACATGGGGTGGAAGATAAAAAAAACTATTGATTAAACCCACCTTCAAGAAGTATCCTCGATTTCCAGCTATAGATGTACCACGTTCCCCATCGAAACCACCAACCATAGTGACCAAATCAACATGGGAGTACTTCTTTTCAACTGTCGAATCACCGAAAGTCCGAATAACTTTGTTATTCTCCTCATCATTTGAGATAGGAACTTCGTGGTATAGAATGTTACCGATTTCATAGACAAGTTCGTTTCGGGTTTTCTCGAGGTCATCTGAAAGCTTTTGCTGATTTTTGATAGTCTCGTCAATGTGAACGGTCAGAGATTTAATTTGAGCGACATTAAGCCCCTCAATTTGTTCTGAGGTGATCTCAATCACATTATCCAGAATTTCTTTAGGGAGAGTGGCACCAGCACCAGCAGATTCTCCAGCCTGAGAAAAAATAAGTAATAACAATTTAGAATACCTTCATCTTCTTTCCGATAGCTTTACTACATATATTTTTGGAGCGATTTAAACGATCGCAAGTAGAACGAGCTAGATTATTATATGAATTCATAGTAGCATGCAAAAATACCTTCTCGCCATTGTTCATCAAGAACAATAATTTTGTCAACAACTCTAGGATCTTTATATCGGTCTGTTTCGCTCTTTTTTATAATTTCGGGATCACCTCCCTTATCTTTTCTAAATAAATCCAACGAAAGCACCATTGCGAGAAAAGCACCCGAGGCTATCCAATGGTCGTAACGTGTATTCGTACACTGCGCGTAATAATCTAGATTATTTTTAATCATAAACTTGGAATATTTCAAGAGCACATTAAACCAAATAGTAAATTTTAAATCACAGCCAAACGTGGATGTCAATCATTTGACGAAAAATATGATACATGATATTATTTCCAACACTTATAAATATTCACTTCAATTACATAGGGTTATTAATCGGGGTTCCTTTATTTACTGAAAACAGGTCTTAAATATGTAGAATTTCAATGATATTGTGACTAAAATGTCAACTTGAAAACTAAGTTAAGTTTTGTCTGTTTTTCTGGCCATTCAATGGAAGGATCAACCAAGGCGATTAAAAATATCTTGAAGTAATCTTATTGCTGATTTCGGGGTCTGGTTTAAGAAGTATTCCTGTTGTAATATTTTTAAAATGATTGGTTCTGTGATCATTTTGTCTTATTTCTGTAAATACTAGAGCAAATATTAAGGCATGATAACTCCAACCCTTATCAAATCTACATGGATATTATTTATTGTAAATATTAAATGAAGCCTGACTTAAATAGATTTATATTTTGGCAGCACAGTGATTATTTCAATGAAGCAAATTTATTTATAGGATTTCATCATCAAAATTTGACTAAATTAGGGGTTAGCTTATATAACCTCCCTACCTACTTTGACATACCTAAACTCATCAAAATTTGAAAGACACGGCAATGTTTGAAGATGGCGATGTATCTGGTGAATTCTTGGTCTTTGAATCACCACAATTCTAGCTATCTGTTCAATTGAAGATGCCCAGTAATGAACGTTTCGGTCATTCCATGGCTATTGCAGGTATTATATGCATAATTTATATCGAATCATATCAGGCATTTATATATATATACAGATATTACGTTTAATCCATGAAAAGAGTAAAATCTTTCCATTAAAATATTTTTTCTTATATCACTCATTTTTCTCAAAATCAAGTATGTTTTAAATGAAGAAGGCAAAGATTTAGTCCTAAATTCAATTCATTTTAAGTAATTATTACTCCGAATAATCGTTTCTTTTCTTATATCTGAGTATTTTACTGTCTCGATGTACATCCTTGTTAAATATAATGAATGCTTCTATCCATGAAATATTAAATGAATAATTTATCATTTATTATTTACAAAATTTGCATATTTATTAAATTGTGCTGATTACAAGGCCGTCAATTAGGATAATTCTGATTAGATTGCGGAAGTTTGCCTCATTCTTTGTAATTATTGAGTGAAGGGGATTTTGGCTAATTTGAAGGCAAATTAATTTATGATGGTTATTTAACCCATGAGGCGTTTTATACCATTGAATAGCATGCTTGGAATAGCCCAAATTACACCCCTTCTTTTGGATGTTCAATTGACATAGCGACATTATTCTGATATGCTCCCCATTCTCGTTTTATATTCGCATCGTTTTGTGATTACTAACAAATGTTTTTAAATCCATGATGAATGGTTAAAATGAATCTCAATGACAATAGGTGAAACTCTTTCATCATGAAATTACAATTAAAGCATTCGCTATTGTAAGTATTAATATTATTATATCTGTCCTCCGGGGATCTGATTTGATTTTGTGTTAAGTCGGTACACTAAGTTTATTGGACACTCGATCAGGAATCACAGGTATTGTTTACGATAAACTGTAAGATGATCTGTAGTAAACAAGGTAAAATTGCCATAAGTTCACCTTGAATTTAGAATTACATTTAACAGCTGTAGGGGTACGCATTTGATCTTCACTAATTTAGTGTCTTCTTAATGCAGTTTTACCTCGTGGTTTTCGTAAATGTCTGTATCACTACTGGTCTTTTACCGCAGTTAAGTAAGTGATATATGTTTATTACTTACATAAAGCAAAATATTTATTCATTTCTGAATTTTAACTTAGCAAAATTCAAAATTGGTGGTCGAATCTTTAATGCCTTCGCGTGTATTGTCATTTAAGTTTGCAAATTTATTACAACTCATCGATTTAGACTGACCAAAAATTTAATAATTTAAGAATAATTCTATGTAAAGTTAGAGTCAAAGAGTAGTGGAAGAAATGAAATAATCTCTCATTAAAATTGTTGCAAACATAATGCAATGACAAACATGATTACACATTTTTATCCAGTAATAAGATGATAAAGAAAGTTTGTTTTTTAATTCATAACTTATGCAGTCTCAAGTGAATTACTTTTAACTCTTTTCATTCTATTGATCTTCCTTATCAGTACATACATACCCATATCCAACTTTTTTACTTTTTGAATAATTGTTTTCAGCGTCTATGAGACTCGCATCCATATATTCAGCGAATTACTTATTTAGTTGTAGCATTTTAAGTGCAAGTCAAGAGAGAATCTAATCATATTATAATTTCATTATTTTAGTTTCGGGCCTCGCTTGCTACGTTTGCGTATCAGTGAATGGAAGTAATCCCGAGTGCGAAGATCCTATGCGCGGATCTGTGCCTATCGAATCTCCATGTCGTCAAGGTAAATCTGGATATGAGGGACTTGCGTATGCTAATTATTGTGCAAAGATTAAGGGTCAACGCGTTAGTGATGGTGTTCAAATCTACATTCGACGTTGCTCCACACAAAAGTTAGGTGGTATTTCAACTCACTGCGGGCAATTTCGCCTCTCAAATGAACTCTATCACGGATGTATTGCGACGTGTACTCAAAATTGGTGTAATTCATTCTTGAATATATCATATTCTTTCCCAATAATAAGTTTCCTCACAGTACTTACAAACATTTTTTAATAATAAAAATTTATAAACCCAAATTTTGCGAAAATATGTTATCCTTATCTACTTGGGAATTCGCTAAAAGTGGAAAGCCGAATGTAAATAGGTTCAATGATTTTTATCAATCTTGTATAAGTTAACGTCTTACTTTGAGTTCAATTTGCCCAATTTTATTTCATTTTGTTTATTATTTTGTATCAGTACGGGTCATCACAAGTGAAGGAAGTCACTAAAAATGATTCGACATCACAGTGGAGAGCCTGACTTGGTTTCGCAGAAGAACTTTTCCATACCATTGCCTATTAATTTAAAAATTAGGAGTGAATATAATCATTTCTTCTTACGACGACAGTTATATCCGATTCTCGATGTCTTAGTTTAATGAATGGCTGCTTTTTGGGCTTCTACGTGCACATCTGAATTAACTGAATGGTATGCCGTTACGCCTTGCCGCTCCGAATAGCCGAATGTTTATTGAAATACTCTATGTCTGGTAGATTATCTTATATTTTTTACCAAGGAGAACTGTTGAACACACAGATGTCAGTAAACATCTGGCGGTTCCAAGTGACAAGACCTCGGTATCAGTATTTCACTCTGTCGTCCAGATGTTTAATTATATGTTTGAATAAGGAACACAGAATTGAGTATCTCTCCACCACTGAACATTCCGGCATTGATCTTTACACCAAATATTTAAAGCTATCATTCGAATTCCACCGTTTGGTCCAGGCCTGCACTATGTCATTGCTAAAATATTTTGTACACGCTCATTTCATCTGTTGGTTGATATTCCACAACATGAACCATATCGATAATTGTAATGAATTTAAATTTGAATACAGTATAAACGAATATCTTACTTCGATTTTGACTCTTAACTCAATTTAATCAGAATTTCATCCACACGCAATAAATAGATAACGATTAAATAGATGGGATAAATGATTAAAATACCGTTCACAAATCAATTATTCTTTGCTAAAATTGCGAGATGATCCCTATTCTGTTGATAAATTTATTTAGATAAATTTCATTCTCAAATATAAAACGTCAAATAATGCCATCTGTTACATATATTTCCATTACTTTATAATAAATAGAACAAAAAATTCGGCGAATCTCCACTGTATTGGCAGGAAATCTAAATTGATAGAAAAAGAACAGCGATCTTATTTAGAACCCTTCAAATTAATAAAAAGTTGATTATGTAAGCTTTTATATATCACAGTTTAATGTAACACAATTAAATGTGGGTAAATAAATAATATGAAAGTGAAATTTTGTTAAAGCGGTTTCTTTGAAAGGCAATCACTTCAATAATTTTTCGTTGATATGAGTTCTCGGCTTCCTTTTAAGAATGATGGTAGCTTTATGGAGATCTTTAAGCAACTGCAAGGTAATCAATTAAATGAGTAATTTCTCTGTAGCTGAACAGGAGCGTGCAGCCCTCGGGGCTAGTTTAAATATCAATTCTTCGAAGGTATACGAATATTCATTTTAAAGTATCCTTAGTCTAGTAAAAATGAATCCTCAATCACAAATGCGTAAGTTCTACCAGTTATATGTAATCCCTTTTCAGGCCTTTCAATTTGGATGTCATCCTCCCTAAAAGTAAGAAAAACGCATTAGAAATTTTTTATTGAAAAGTCCGTTCAACTTATTGATTCCAAAATTTACAGTATCCCCTCCTGAAGATCACAAGAATACCATTGCAATTGAAAGCCTGGTCATGCGAGTAGCAGGACTGCCTCAGTCCCTAGCAGATTCAGAAATAGCCAAATTCGAAGACAGTGTCCAATATTGGTAATTTGAAATTTCAGTATTGAATAGCATTTATTTAAGGTTTTTGACTGTTACAGATTCCACTGAGTATAAGTATTTTCAAAAACGTTTACAAGAGGAGATTATAAAGAAAAAGAAAACGGTTGAAGGTATTGTAATCATATTTGTTTCCTCTAATTTTTAATTTAGTGGTAGACGCCAGTAAAGTGGAGTATAAACTCTCGGATATTCAACTTCCACCTGATCATCCACCAAAACTGACTTCAGCTGAAAAGGAGGTTAAAACGGAGAATGAAATAAAAGCAGAACTTAAGGGAGAAAGAGAGCAGAAATCTCTTCCACCGTCTAGGAAAAGAAAATCCAGGTGGGATGCTGATCACCCGGTAAAAATTGAACCCACTGAGGAAAAACCGTTGAGTGAAATCGAAGCTTCTGTTAAAGAAGCTGCTAGGATTGCTGCACAGTTGGCTGCTTCAGGTTATTTTGTTTATGCTTTATATTATTTTAGTCTTGTTCCAAACGTGTACGTTGTCCTTTTAAATCAATCGTTTTATTTGGTTTATTATGTTAACTTTTATGCATTTATCGGTTTAAGCGATTTTGTTATTCCGTCTGTTAGATTTGATCGTCTTGAGTAGATATATTGCCCTCAAGTTACTCTTTTACCTTGATTTATTAACTGATCCTTTCAAACCGATTATTTGTGTAAAATGCGAAAGTCTGTTTTTTCACTAATTGAGGAAATTTTACTTTTATCCTTAGCCAAATTTCTTTTTGCACTTGTTTTCTTGTCTTAAAAGATAAATTCCTATGTATATTAAACATTTTCATCTAGGCCATCACTAATCCCTGAGACCTAATTACTTCGACTTCATAGTGGCTCTTGGAGTGTTTGATCCTGCTGCGACCTTAAATTCCTCCTAGAGGACCATTGTGTCCTCGAGTGGTTTATTTTAATTAGCGGTATAAAGTATTTAAGTGGTCCTTGAATGAGCTCTGCTAGCATCCGGTTTCTCTGCCGTGATGTCCGGACCTATTCTACCCCCATTCTGAAACTGAACAATGCCCCTTTTATACTCTCACGNGGGGAAGGGGGACCACAAGCTTGTCATCTACCGGCCCCGTAGTGGCTCTCTCCTCTCTCTTTTCCCCTCGAATTCTCATCATGGTTTGTTCAATAAACTTTAACATGCACAACTCCTGTGTTCTACTTTTTGAACTGTTCTTTGCTGTTGCTAGCTTTCAGCCCTTAGTAAGCAACTCCCAGTCTTTTCTGTTTCCTTTAAGCATTTGTTGAGCATTAGTTTAGATCTTTCTAGATAATTCTTCAAGCTAATTTTTCATTAGGATTGGATTATCTTTTTTATGTTAACATTTGAAAATGTGTATTTCTGTTTTCAAATATTCAATAAAGCTTTAATAAACGTTAAAATCTGGTTATTATTTTCCCATTATCTCTTCTGTTTGCTTACTGATAGTGGTCATAATTGTTGACCCTGTAGTAATTAATATTTTTCACCATACTATCGCTTTGTGGTGAGGGGGAATTCCGGATGTTTGTGTACATTTTGCGTTTAACATCATTGAGGCCTTTTTTCAAACACTGAATTGAATTATCACTGTTTTATAATTACATATAATCTTTACTCACAAACTCACTATAAAGGCGTTTGATAGCTGATAAAAGCAGCTGAAGGACGAAATTCTTTGTTTTACTGTTCATTGGCACAGGTCACGTTTTCTCAGATCGACAGTCTCCTGGCCCCAGTATAGAACATGATAATTATGTAGTTAGTTATTTGCGTATAGTGTCCGACACTTGTCTTAGAAATTGAACTTCCTAAAATTTCTAATTTAGACAATGGTATTCGGATATTTTTTGGTAAACTTACTAAAACAATTTGTTTTACACTGAAGGTTCCGAACTCGTGACTACTATTACGTCATAGACATATTTAGTCGCATGTATATTTTTCCACAGACCAATTTGATACGTTCGGTAGTGCTAAGGAAACCGGGAACCAAGTCTCTTATAGATTTTTCTTATTTTTATTGTTCCATTTTAGGTGCTGCAGCCCCAAAATCTTTCCCCTCTTCCGCAGCACGTCAATTTGCTGGTGGTGTTGCCCTTAGCGATGAACAAATTAAACAAATCCAGTATCAGAAGGAGGTGAGTTCATGCGTTTTGTTGAAACTTTTCCGAAAAAACCCGCACCCACACCTCCCTTGTGCCAGTATTCACCCGCCTTTACTTGAGCACAGCTTCAAGCCATGCATGAGTTCATATTGGCTCAGCAGAAGCTCAAGGCACAGGAGCAGGAGTTGATGAACTCTATCTCAGGGGTCAATTATTCAAAGAACCCAAAGAAGACGGTGGATGGGTTGGAAATTAAGTACGATTATGACTCCGATGAGGATTGTGAAGGTGGGACCTGGGAACACAAACTTAGAGCTGCAGAAATGGAAGCTACTAGAGGTATACTTTCAGATTGTTTCTCTTGATTCTCAAATATCGCCTTAGTTGTTATCCATTATCCTTGCATTTTTTTGTAGAATGGGCTGAGAAGCTGACGGAAATGGGGCAAGGAAAACACCATATTGGTGATTTTCTACCACCAGATGAATTAGAAAGGTTTATGGAAACCTATCGAGTAAGTCTGACTTTTTGGTTAATAAAAATATGCTTAGATGATCACACACGGGAGTTTTGTTAGCCACTTAACGTGTTACAACCAATTATAATAAATCTATCCATTGTATGTAACGAATTTGTTTCTCAATCCTTATAATTTTTAACCTTTTGAATTCACTTTTCTGCTTCCCTCATTTCGTTCCGAGTATGATTCATTCCTCATTCCGTAAGCTGTTTACCAACTCTTCCCACGCTATGCCTACTTTATGGTCTTTGCTCTGCTAGATAGTCCCATTTTCTGCTTATCATCCTCCCTCCTAATTGGAATGTTCGGCATCCATCTCTTTCTCCTACCTTGTAATTAGGTTGGTAAAGATAGATCCCTTGTTGTGATAAGCGATTCGCCGTAGTTTGTATATTTCTATCGATTGTATATATTGATTCAAATTCCTATACTGTTCTAATCGTCAAATGGTGATTTTTATTGGTTGCTTATCAGACGAATTAAGGACGCAAAGCAGTCACTTCTACCTAGCGTACCGCAATTTGGCCTCTAACACGACCCCTTTTCAACTCACACTGCACTGACTCTTGTTTCCTCTTTTTCCGTTTTTTTTTTAATTCTCCTTCCTACTTCTTTTTTCTTGTTCTTTTCCAATGTACCCGTGGCCCGGCTCAACTTTTGGTTTTCTGATTTTGGACCTCCGTTTCATTCTGTTAGCCTTTAGGGCGACTACTAGTTTTTTAAGGCGATATCTTGGTTGGGCTCCTAAAGTAATTTTACTGACTATTTCCTGCTTAAAGTAGTTTCGATATTTAACGTTTTGAATTTACACACTAATGTCAGTTTTGCTTCTATATCTATTGATAATATATTTGTAATGTTATGTAAAACTCTAATCCGAAAAATCCGATTTTACCGTGGCACATTCTAATTCCCCTCTCCGAGCATGTGCTTTTGAGTTTCTAACCAGTTAGATCGCTCTCACTTATTAAAACTCGAGAATTCAGACATTTAGGCAAGAGGTGCAAATTGATAACAGTCGCACCGACAACTTGTATATTTTGAAATACCCATCAACAGAACATGGAGTTGTAAACAAACTCCCAATTATGCGCTAATTGAACTCAATTAAGCCGTGCTGGGAGGGAATTATCAAATATCGCCACCAATTTGGACATAATCGTTTACCTTAATTACATTAAGGTATAATGAAAGTCCATGTTTTCAAAATGGAACTGGAAAATTCTTCAAGTCTTTTTTCGTAAAATCTTAAAATTGCATCAAATTTCATCAGTAAAACTACTTAAGGTGTCCGATCATGTTAGACTTAGAGGCATATCCCTCGAAAACTAATGTTCTTTCCCAAGGCTAACAGGACACAACGTACAAAAAAATCATCGTCATACCGTCGGGATAGTGCAGACAAATTAACACACACTTTCAGTAGATCGCTACAGTCTAAGAACTGTACATGTGGGATATATGCTATCAAATGTTTCTACCCACTTAATTTTTGACTTCTTTTAGGCCCTAAAAGAAGGTCGTGAACCGGATTACAGCGACTACAAGAACTTCAAGCTTACCTGCGAGAATGTTGGTTTCAAAATGCTGGAGAAAATGGGATGGAAGGAGGGCGAAGGATTAGGACCGACCGGTCAAGGAATTGTCAATCCTGTTGACAGGTAAGTCAATTTCTTTTTTTCTATTATGTCTTACCATTTTCGAAATCACTATTATTCAAATATATTATAGCAGTGAATTCACTTACTGCCGTACTGTGTTATAGAATCCCTTTCGACAAAATAATGATTTAAATATCTTAGATCAAATGAACGAAGTGAGCAGGCAAATAAAATTTTAGAGTTGGAAATACATTGTAAGAGAGACTCTTGCCTAGAAATCTTGCCAAGCTGTTGCTTATCCCAGCATCACGAACTCTTCTATCACAAGATTGGAAGGAGGCAGAGATAATGGTAGAATATTTATATTTGGAGATAAGGGAGAAAAGGCGTCAGCCTCCTAAGTAGAAAATTAAAATTATGAGTGAAGCTTATTATGTGTACCTCAAAATATATGTTTTAGATAAAGTGGGAAAGTGGAGAAATAGCTTACAAGGTGAGGGGTGAATTGTATGAAGGCAGAAAATAGGTTTTACTCGATAATTGAGTTAGGTAACAGTTAAACGGTGGCGCAGTGGGTTTCTCGAGAGAGTGGCCTCAGGATACCCTATCTCTATCCAAGTCAAGTGTTGTGTTCCTTATTTGGAGCTTGGGAATTTTTTTAATATTTGGAGTCGTTTGTAATTTTGTTTGTTTAGGGGTAATGTTCACGTTGACGGTGTAGGTCTTGGTATTGAAAGACCATCCAAGTTAACTGAAGATGATGATGAATTCGAGGCCTATCGAAAACGAATGATGCTCGCTTACCGATTCCGTCCTAACCCCCTGGTTCGTTTTCCTCATTTCCCTTAATACTCCCATCTCATATGGCTAATTTTCTCTATGCTTCCCCTTTTAGAATAACCCTCGGAGAGATTACTACTAATTATTCTTGTCGTAACACATCCTTTCCTAAAAATACGGCAAATATATTTTCAATCTCTAATAATAATACCTATCAAAACAACTGTCTCTTCTCTCAAAGTCAGTTCTGTTGTGTATAGTCGTTAAAGAATTGCTTGCACTGTTTTAGAATGACTGAAACAGGAGATCCAATAGTGAATGGGAAGTTTCTGTGTCAGAACTGTATGAATCCGATTGATATCAGATCGGACTTTGAGGAATATGGCAATTCGACACTGTCTTCTATGATTGGTGAGTTGTAGTCGTGTTTCATAGTTGATTATTTTATTAATTGGTTAGAGGGAGGTGCCTTGAGATGCGGAATGATATATTAGTGATTGGGACATTTTATGTAACCTTTAATTTACATATTTCTATTAATTAGAGTGGTTATTAATTCCAATTACTTGTGTTTCAATGAAACGTTTGTTAACGTGTACGTGTGCGAAATCAGAGGTCGAGAGGTTTACTCTCAATGAGCGGAATGGCCAGCTACTAATCTGACCAATAAATCTGAATAAAGAGGCAGCCGAATTCGAACTTCTCGTCGGGGAGATTCCACTATGCGTTCCTCTTACCCAAACTGCGTTTTGGAAAATGCTATCCTAAAAGCTCTTGGGAGTTTTATTTTTATTACCTTTGTTCTGTTCGGATCTCTACTGCTTTGATAGCCATTTACTCATCGAATCTTAATGGATGACACTTTGTATTTTTATCATTAAATAGTAAATTATACTTTATTGATGCTGTAAGTAATGTAAACTGTAAAGAAATATTATCCTTATATAATGAACTTCATTTATTGAGTATTATTGTAGCGCTTTCTCCAATATTTATATGCATCCTCGGTATAGCACTTTGTATTTATGTTTAATGTATGTCATTTCAAGGATATGAGGAGTTTCGTGTTCTTAATTTGCTATTTAAAAGAGTGTAGTGGTATAATATAAGATTAAATGATTTATTGAATAACAGAAGAAGAGCTGATTGATAGCATGTCATTTTTGTAGATGCATATATAGCTATGTTTTTATCCTTCAGTAAATTTCTAGGACCGGAATGACTGATGTCTTACATGGAATATCGTATAACATGGAAGATGAGATGATTCACGTTTGTACATATTCGCCATGTCCTCGCATGTCATAGAGGGATCAGGTACCTAATTAGGTCAAATAGCTATGCCTGCAACATGTAATCCCTGTTTGCATAAATGCCGAGCTGAAAAATACGGTTTAATTTATCAAGCCTATTGAGATGTCATATTAGCCATCTCGGCTAGTCTTTAGAGTGTTTTTAGCATTGTCTTTGATCAAATCGATCAAACAAGCGTTCAAATCGTATTAGAAAAATAATTAATTAAAATGTGTTTAACGATAGTTCGCCCTCCATCATCCCTTTTGGAAATCGGAGGTCAAGTGATTTGACCTCTATGATCTGTCCTTAAGTTATCAAACTTGTTTGATGTTTTTCATATCCCAGTGATCCAAATTTATGAAAAATTTTTATAAAATATAACCACAACATTGTAATCTGAAATATTGCAAGTACATGAAGTTGATAATATACTTTTCCTTTACAGGTCCTGAAGTAAAATCGTAAGTTGATTTTTTTTACAATCTTACGTGATTTCTTTTGTAGGCTAATTTCGTCTTCTACCAATTCAAAGATAGCTCAAACGATTAAGGTAGGTGGATTCAGTCTCACATTTGATCATATTAAGGTGAAAAACAATCTTTCTGATCTTCTCAGCGGACGACTTGAGCCCAACGGACCCATTTGTGAGGAATGTGCCGATGTTTTGATCAATAATCAACTCAAATTGATTGCCTATCAGAAAAGGTGTATTGACAATCTTGGGTATGGTGTAAATTGACGATTGATTATGACATGCGGTATTGCGTAGAGCATTTCTTGAACAATTGAAGGCTAATTCGGACAATAAGTTTCCTTTCGAAGAATCGAGTGGGGAGAAGTCTTGTGATGAGATGTTTATTATCTCAGGTTTATTGAATAATGAAGAACCCTTAAAAATCGTAAGTTTGGGAATTTTGTTGCTATGACTCTAGTAATTCTAGGAAGACCAAGAACGTAGTGGTAATGATGGTACCCTACACAATACAGAGGAGCCTGAGAGTGACAAAACAAAGGTCCGATTAGCCCAACTTCGGGATGAGTTGATTTCCGCTCAGAAAAAGCGGGCACAACTTCAAAGAGAAAATCAGCAATTGGATGAGGAGATTGCCAATGTCAGTTCTGCGTTGAATCAGTATGAAGAAGAACTTGCTGGGTAAGTAAAGTAATTAGATTACCGTTCCTTTTTCTGAATCGATATACGATACAATGACATTAGAAGACGGCATTAATGGAATGGTTAGTTGCTTAGTTTACAGTTCTAGGCACGTAATGTCTCTCTAAGCGTAGCCGTAAAGAAATTCCTTATTTTTTTCATTTTCAAACAGTTTTGGCGTTATATTGGAAAGACGATTGAAATGATGCAAATTGCTGATCGGTTTTCCCAAGTACCTTCCCATATCTGGATGTACATCTCATTACAAGCAGATATTCCTGTTATCGACTTTTTAATGGTCGAAAAACTGTTACGCCATCCTTATCCTTTTGGTTTATTTATAAAATAATATTAAACAAATATGATTACACATAGTAATACAAAAATTACAATTTTTAGTCATGGAAAGCAACTGACATCGGTTAACTGAAGGTCCATTAAATGGTAATTAGGATGAGATCAAAATGATGTGGAGAGCAACTTCAAGCTGCCAGATTCTTACTTAATTTGATTTTTGGAATAGGGGTGTATAATATTTACTAAATGGGTGGTTCACGCTCCACAATTCAAAAATCATAATTTGCCCCCCTGGATTGTAGAAAATGCTTGTCTACAATGATCGATTTTTTTAATCAAGAAGGATCAGCATTGCCACTTCCTTCCACTTTTTCCAACGATTGATACTGCAAAATGATCTTGCATGATATATAGTAGGTAACAGTTTTAAGGTAGCAGGGACGAGGTAGTAACAAATTTTAAGTTAACAGAACTCCATAAGCTGTATTCACTCAAAATGAATCATTTATTTATTTTTAAGTAATTTTATCCTGTGTACGTTAGAATTCTGCAATGAAAGGTCAATAGTATATTTCACTTTCGGTTCATTCTGATACTTTATTCAAATCTGTTCTATATTTTAAAAAATAGTTGCAATGTAAGTTTGGTTTCGGAAATGGTTGAGTATTACCGCGTTTTCAATTATGCTATTCTTATATTTCCATTTACTCCTTATTAGATTGAAGCAGTAGGTAAATATGATAATGGGTAAGAGGAATTTGCGACTGTCTGCGAAGTCATAAATCACAATATAAGCACCCATCGATAATCCGCATGACCGACCTTATTGTTTGGCACTGATTCGTCAAGGATCTTCAGAGTACTAGTTTCTCTACAAAGAGACATCAGAATGTTTCCTTTATTGTGTGCCGATGGCACAGTAGTCAATGTGCACATCTGCTAAGTCAGGGGTTTCGCGATCGATGCTCATTGGTGCACATCCAGTGGTATGGATGGCTAACTTCACTGGCTAATTCTGGTCAGTCACGATACCCAAGTCAAATGTTGCCAATACTTTCATAGATAAACCTAAATGTATTTTCTAAGCTAACGAGTTATTAACACTATCCTTATTTAGACTGAAGATGGAGTACAACGAACAGCGAGTTAAGGTGATGGAAGGTGAAGAGACTTTGAATATGCTTGAGGCTAGGTTCACTGATGGACATCAACAGTACAAGCGTCTCCGACATACCAATGTTCTCAATGCCGCCTTTCCCATTTGGTATGATGGACACATTGGTGTTATCAACAGTCTCCACTTGGGTCGTCTTCCCTCTAATCCGGTAAGATCACCGCTGACCACTCAATAATTATTAATATTAATATTGCCACTAGTACTTTTGTATTGGTTTTGCAAGTAGAGGGTGAATAGTGGATCTGAAAAAGGCATGCGATAACAATGGTAATCCAGAAATATTCGCAAAAGGATTAACACTAGGAGCACAGTTTGTCTAATATTTCGAAATATTGGTATCTCATGCGAATAATTACTTCAGAAAGAAGGAAAATACGGTAATATTATAGTAATATATATAAGCTGTAACGTGTAGATCATTATCTTACGCGAATATGAAGATATAGGTTATACGTCTTGCAAATAACGATTCGAGTACTATAATCATCGATATATTCAGTTTATCCTCCAGAAACTCCGATTTCCATTAAATAAATTGCATTTGGAGGCTAAACATATAAATCGAAAGTATGACTTTCGCCTCATGACTAAAGTTAGGAATTAATTTTATCACTAAGTTAACATCTGAATTCCATTCAATTTTGAAACAAATTCGAAAAATTACGACTTAAATACTTGAATCTGAATAGACCATATTGAATTTGAGATGATAGAATAAAAATATTGGTACTTTTATTCCGTTTTTTATTGATAAAAATAATATGCAATGTGCTATTTGGACAGGTGGAGAGAAAATAGTTAAGGAAAAGGCAGGGAGATTTGGTCCAAATTTCTCCTCAACCCGAAGAACGTATGTCGTTATTTCTTTGAAGATTTTTTGAAGGATCTCGCACTAAATTTGACACCAAAATTAAGGATGACATCCTGATATGTGGTGTTTGAGATACTCTTGTTTTGAATGACTTAAAACAACCGGAAAATGGCACTGGTAATTCTTGTTGATCGTTGTACCTGAGGAAAAATGATTTCGTCGATAGTGCAAAAGCATTCTATGCATCATTTGGGTCTTAATTTGATGTTTATCGATTTTAAATAGTTTTTTTACGTTAATACATTCCCCATAGGTCAGTTGGCCAGAGATCAACGCAGCTTTGGGCCAATGTGCAATGCTTGCCACATGTCTTGCCAAGAAGTTTTCCTACACTTTTAAAGAGTAAGTCGCTTCCTTGAATTGAAGTCTCTCACGACTATCTGGTGTTATTAATCACACTGATTCTATCTACTAGTTATTTGATAACCCCCATTGGAAGTCAATCAAAGATTGCCGCTTTACCGAATGGTCCTCCTATGCCACTTTACAATGCTTCAGCAACAATCCGTTTGTTGGGCAACAACAACAGGTGAGAATTTCTCTTTCCCGTTTCATATGAAAGTATAATTCATTCATAGCACTTAATACAACCTGATTTCGTTTTCAGCAGTTTCGACACTGCTCTAGTGATGTACCTAGATTGTATTGGTCAACTTCAAGCACTAGTTGAACGACCTCCGGATTTCTGTCTTCCCTACAAAATTATGGAAAAAGGTCGTATTCAGGACAGAAGCGGTTCGCTTCACTCGATCAAGTAAGTTCACGTTCTCGGTATTAAAATGTTTCGATGTAGTATATGAATGAAATATGACCTTGTTCTCCTTGCCTTAATAGATATTCTGACAATACTGAGGAGAATTGGACAAGAGCCCTGAAAATGCTACTAATTGATCTCAAGTATATTATTGCATCTACCTTCCGAAATTCGGCATAACTGTGATAACCCTAATTGACTGTGCATTACTTGTGTCTTATTTTAGACTAAGTAATATTTTATGCTTGTACAAAGTAAGTTCAAGTTCTCTACGTAGGCCCTTTAAAAATAGCATTCACTGACATCCATCTTGATTAATGGAAACACTTTGCAATCAGTATAATTAAGAATAAACTAGCATTTGTTCACACATATATTGACAAATATTATGTTTTGGAGATGTATAGCGCTGACGTATATTTAATGAAGTCGATCATCCAAGTCAAAATATTAGATATACCTCCGGAGGAACTTTTGAGAAAGCATTCAGTTCTGAAGCTAATGTCTATAAAGAGCTGGTAAGGCAGTTGTGATATACATTGACGTATTTGAGTTGCAACTTAATTATTGCAGCACAACTTAATTGTAAATCTTAAACTCCGTAGACCGATTCCTCTTCTCATATTTATTTAGGAAATTAAATCTATTCTTAGTTTGTTCGGATAATATAACGCACAAGAATTTAATGCATTAATAAAATGAACTTAGCACGTTTACACTTTTTCTTCTGATTCGAAGTATAGGTATTGGTGGAACTTCTGTCTGCTTTCAGTCTTTAAATATGGATTTATTCCATTGACATCTAGCTGGAAGCCTTTCTTATAGGGTATTCGCTCTTAATGTCGGTTTCCGAAAAGAAAAAGCATAGTTGCATTAGGTTTTCATAATTGTGCATATTTAACTAATCATTTCTTTAAATTAATTTCGATATTGATTGAAGAGTGGAAGAAAAGCATTTATAAGGGCACCTTGAACTGAATTTGGAAACATTTGCTTTTAATAAATATTTTCTATAATCTGTATAACTAACACCTGTATCTTAGCGTTTACCTATAATTAGATCAGTGTACTACGTTTATCTATTTTGCATTGATTATAATTGCCTGGTTGGTACAAACCGAATCGAAGTTATTCAATCAGTGACTCTGGTTGAAGTCCAACCAAGCTCATAAGATGTGGCCCGTTATGGCTAGATAAACAGTTCGCATTTGATGTTTGAGCATTCCTTAGGTTAACCTCCAACCGAACTTGACAATCTCTCATGTCTAAAGGTAGATGGATTTAACGATGAAGAGATATCAAATTTCACTGGAATTCTAGAGAAATCTTTACTTTTCGGGATTAAATCCTTCCCATTTATACATTCCTTTCAGTAAATGGAATATTTGCAACTTGACATTTTTTGACCTAACATCCATCTTTGTTTCAAACTTTAATTGATCGCTTTTTTATCAGATAAACTCAAGAATTAAAGTTTGATTCAGTTTAATTTAATTGGGATGCGGGAGTTTGGAGAATTGGATAGTAGCGCTTATCGACATTGCCTGAACTCAATATTGATATAAATATCTAATCAATAATTGTGTATTAATTATCTTCAGCATGCTTCTCACAATTAGGTTATTTGCATTTATGGAGTTTTCATAACCGCTCAGTTGCTCACTTTTGTAATATATGGCTCTTCTATGCTGTAGTACCGTTAGCAAGTTCTGTTGCTATTATATATCTCCCCACTCGGTATCATTAACTTACAGTTGACTCAGACTAGATAGAGGAGGTTAAGACAAATATAATTAACTCGAGACAACACATTAATCAGAGGTATGCCATGGCAATACAGGTTGCCTTCATGTTGTGTTGTTATAAGATCAAAACACCGTCGGACAGGTAAGAGTTTTAGCGCCAGATAACTGTCAAGATGTTAGGGGTGATGTGCGCCCTCGTTTTGATAAGGATGAAGGGTGACCTAGTGATAACCTGCGGGAATCGATAATTCCGAGATAAAACATAAACACTGAAGCAGCTACATTTTTATCTCTTTTGAATAACTATGAAATCACAAGTAGCACAAATCAAAGGTTTTGATGGAGGCCCGAATTCATAACATCTGACGTAGCTGCAACACGTTTTTGCAAGACAGTTAATGAAGTACCCACCCCTGATAATTAATGAGGTTCTAAATAGATTATACGACACTTAAATCTCTTATTCCAACACAAAGGAGTTAAAGAATTTACGGATGGTAACCACAGAAAACTAGGTCGTTTTCACTGATCTTCTAGTTCTACAGAAAGGCATGTAATCCTCTTCACGCATTTTGTGGAGATACTACTTGAGCCACTTTGAAAAACTTGCACTTAACTACTTTTTCATTGACATGTATTACCGATAGGTTTTGCTTTCGTAACTTCCGGTTTAAGCTATTGAAAACAACTCAGTTCACCTTAACTAATCTGCGAGGATGTACTATTTTACCAACGGTCAACCATCAGTGAATGTACGAAGGCCAAAATTATGCTGGCTGCCATTATTAGTCGGAGGTTGATCCGTAGGGCTCCAGCTCCCAATTCTTGTTCTTAAAAAAGACCAGATACGACTGTACTTCTAATTATCGCAGCCTCAGATATTTACGAGTAGCTAGAACAAACATTCTAATATGTAATGAAATGATTTCTCAACCAGAGAATCACGCAGTTATTATCCCTTACCCAAGATAACAGAAGACCTGTTTTGTGTATAAGGAATAATATATGTATATATAAGCGGGTTCCCTATTTTTATACACACATGTCCACAGACTCAAGGCACATGACACAGTTGTGGAATGTAACAAAAGAAAAGGAAGCAAACGATTCAAACAACCCTCAACATTATTAATGTAAGCCCCCATCTCTCTACCTTTTGAGGAAGGTAAACGACAATTTATAGTGCACAGCCGAATGTGGATAGGAAGCGGGGGAGGAATTCCTGTCCAACTGTAAAAAAGCGGGAGGAAATCTGAACACAATATATGTACACGCAATCTTGTTCTCCTTCAATAAAGAGCTTGGTTATGGAGAGTTTGACCATTCTCCAAGTTAGAATTGGAATTCAGGGGAGTGTGATCAATAATTAGGGATCCACTTTCCTCAAACTCTGGCCTGAGCTCTTCCGGTTCAATCTCAGGAGGAAACAATGTTTCAGAAGCGACGTCCCCATTAGGAGTGACTTGATTGGAAGTATCGGCGATTATCGACGATTGAGCATCTTGTGGTTGAGCCAAAGCCATAGCGGCATCAATAGCCTTTTTGTAGGAATTCTGTTTTCCTTGTTTATATTTCCGTTTGTCCAGCTTCTTCTGATAGTTAGCTAGGAAGGGTAGGATTTTCTCGCAGGACAACTCGTTGGTTTCGTTGGTACCAAACCAGGTGATTTGAGCAATACAAGCGTATGGTGGGCGAAGACAGAGACGGGTAATACGAGCTGGCCACCATGGCCAACCACTCAACTTGCCCCATACCACATCACCAATTCGGAATGTGATGGAGGAGGAGGGTACTTGGTGGGTTTCAACTAGATTGGACTCGGTGACGGGTTGGGGGTCGTAGACTAGGGGGGAGTGAGAGGAACTTGCGGAGTCTGCAATAGGGGAAGGGAAAGCCGGTTGATGAAGAGTCAAGGATTCAGACACTACAGGTCCAGGCTCACCATGTAGGACTTCAACCTAACAAATGAAAAAAAACACATCGATAATGGATAAGTTAAATATCAATTCATTGTTAATTTTGGCTTGTATCGACAATAACTGACTTGTAGTAATGACTATGAGAGAGCCAAAAAAAATGACACTTTCAACTGCTTATGGAATTCGTGATGCACAAGCCTTCAAAATAAATAGGCATAAATAAGAATAGAGAGGAATCATAATCTATTCTCACATAAGATGAATATGTATACTCTGGTACTGAAATCTTCAGTCATGCGCTTCCTTCTTATTCATATCTTGATACAAACTTGATATCACCTTATTTGATCAGACGAATTTAATGTACGTAGTGACTGGAAATTAACTCCCCCGAAGATCTCTCGGCTTTTAAATGTTTGAGAAGGAACCGAATTATCGGCAAAATAATGATGTTCAGAAAATAATAGTTCAAACGCTTAGATTGATAGGAAGAGAAAACAATGCTTTACAGGACACCAGAGGTGCGATACCGATTCCACGTCATCGACACGTCACTTCCATGTCATAATCATGGCATGACGAGATCAATCACCACTCATCAATTGGTCCATTGACTGAGCAATCGTATTAGACCACATTCGGCTATTGTAGCCTAATGATTGGTGCAATCTTCTGCGATCAATCACAGTTCGACCAAACCCAATTCTTCAGTGTTAATAGAATCTTAATTGGATTAATAACATTGATCTGGTCTGGTTTGGTCATTGTTTTCTTCAGCTCACTCTGAGATCTGAGCAAACGTGGCATACATTATGACAGGGGGTCCGACTACAAGTTATAACAAAGATGTTGAATGAGCATTACGAAGATACGTGACCAGATCTTCTAATCGACTACAAACTAGAAAAGAAGAGATGGGCAACGCAACCATTCTATTATTTTACGCTATCGGATGTGTGCTCTTGTATAATTACTCCAAGTATAAGACTGATACGAGAATTAAAGACAAAATGTTCTCCATGAATTTGATCTTCCGAATTACACACTACACGAAAAACTGGGAAAGAATTAAAATGGCCGAAAGATAATCATCAAGTGTCACAGAACTTGCTCCTTAATGTACAAGATTGGGAAAGATGCGCATCGTTTTGTCCAGTACCTATTCTTTAAATAAAAGGGCCTCATCATAAACCGGAGAGACTTCATAAAATATCTTACTCGAAATAATATGATATATTTCAATAGTTTCCAAGAGAAGATTAATAAAACGAACATGGTTAAGTAACAAAAAGAAAATAGAACACACATGTCTAAAACCAGATCGAGAAGAGTATCTTGATAAGCCTTTTTGATACATACTATCTTTTAACAATAAGGATATCAAGAGAAGAAACCTAGAACGATGCGAAAATTACAGAAAAAACATGACTCTGTATACCACAAACATTGATTACACCTTTACACTCTTTGTTCGCTATCTGTAAACGCGGAAACTTGATTACTGTGCGTCGGTGGCGCATTAGCCACCGTGCATATCTGAGGTCAGGAATTTGGTTCCAATCTGCGCACACTCAATAAGCGGAATGGTCAACCGCACTGACTTAATACGGCTAACACAGAGGGTGGCGGAGTCCGAATCTCACCAGAGATGATCCCTGATGCCACTCTCTGCCCACAAAAAGCGTCGGAAAATGCTTTTCTAAGTGGACTTGGGAATTATTATATAAATAGCAAAACTTCTAGCTCTAATCACTGCCTGTTATTTGGTTAACCCTCAAACGACCGTATAAATAGTATAGGTAGAGACTGACCTTATAACCGCCAGTGACCTCTGAACTCCTCTTTTGATTAGAATCTGCGTCACCATCACTTGAAATGAGGGCTCGATTGATTTTGATCTTTATATGAGGATGAGGAAGTTCGGGGTTTGTTGGGACAGCAATAGGTGCTTGCGGAAGCTCTGACACTTTAATAATAGCATCTTCTTCCTTCTTTACAGATGCCTGCCGATAACGATTTTTGTGCTTCTCATGAGGTACAGCCGTCCGCTTACGATCTGTTTTAAGGGACTCTTTAGCAAATTCTGCGTTAGAATTGCCGTTTTCGGATTTAGATGGTGGCTTCTCAACAGAAGCCTGTGTATTAATAGATTCATTAGAAGTAGGATTAAGTGTTGCTATCGATGTAGAATTGTCCTTTGGTTCTTGTACCTTTTTCTTAACAGATCCACCTTCTATATCGTTAGGCTTCTTTGACTTTGTTTGACTCTTAGGAGTCGCTTCCTCTAACCGGCGCCTTTTAGCAGAAGGCAGTAATTTTCCCTCATTGTAAGAATCGGTAGCACTATGACCTCGTTTGCTAGTTTTCGGAGAAGTTTCCTCCTGAAGGTACGAATCCGAAGAAGAGGTATTAATGCTCTTTTTACAGATTTGACAGAAGCTCTCTGATTTGGGTCGAAAGACTGAACGCGATGGTCCGCGAGAGGGAAAAAGGCGCTTATTGCTGGGATGGAGAATACTGAAACGAGAAGCCTCACCGTTAGCCTTGTAGGTGAAACGTTCAGCACAACATGCTGTTGTATTTAAAGAAAGTCCATTGCTTGAATCTGTAGTGAAAGGTAGCCAAGTTTCGGCACCTGCTGCACGAGTTTCATTTACGCCAATCCTGAAACACCATTTGATCATTGTTAAAATGGACTTATAAAGTGCAGATAATGACTAACAATCACAATCTTGATGCAGTTCTACATAGTAAATAACATGACATCGACCGCTCAACCAAATATACAGTGAGGCAATCTTAGTATCTAAAAGCTCAGACATAGAGGAAGTTGAAAGAATCACCCGACAAAACGAAAGCCAAACAGGTATATGCAATGAATTATGCAAGGATCTTTATAACAAGAAAAGACAATATTTAATATTCCATGGGAAAATCAGCCTTTTGGCTTTCTTTACGCGTAATACGATAAAAAAATTTCTCTTCTCGTTTATAGTGAATGTCATATTAAATATGCAAAAATTCTATGACCAAAAACGTAGTTAAAATATTTTTAAATAAATCTCTTTCTACATCTTTAACTTACGAATACAACCTTGAAGTGTATGGGAAAATCAAATCAAAAAATGTCGAAACACAAGGTATTTACCTCTGATCATCGGCGAGTAAAATGCCTCGGTATACCTTTCCTTCAGATACATACTTAACAGCTAAAAGTTTTTCAGTTGAATAATCCACAACAACATTTATGGTTTGATCAGTTGGCCAATCTTTAGCATCCGCTATGCTAGACGCCATTTTTGGCGACGAAATTCAAGTTGCCCATATGAAATATAAAATATTATAACAAGACTATATGTCTTGAAATCAGATTATTCGATAATATTTTATTCGCATAATTATTTTATGTTCATTATGCTGTAATAAATATTTTCACGCTATGGATAACCTGCGGTTTGCATTTTATAACTTAATTTGCGCAAATTACAATGACATTTTAATCCCACGGCATAATCACCAGCACAATGATTAGAACCAGTAAGGTAATTACATTTTTATTTTTGCTTTACGTTCCCCATAACCGAGGCGGTTTCTGCGCGCATTTTTAAATAATTCAATTAATATTACGACAATGCTACTAAATTTGACATAACATATATTGAGGAAAAGTTATTAAAAGAACGCTCTGTGCTTAGACCCACGAAATGAGATTTTTACACAAACGTTGGCATAAATTTAAGCCAAAATGAAATTCTTTACAAATATAAATGAATATTTAATCAAGTATTTTAATATTTTTTTTGTATCAAATTCGAGAATATCTCAGATAAATAAAACTAACTTCAAATGCTTGAATTGATAAATGTTTTAGAAGTTTGTTATTTCACTTGTTTTCTTTGTTAGTTAAGTGGGTCTTCACTCAAATCTTTAAGAATATTTTTTAAGTCACTTTGCGATAAATCTTACGTACGACATGTTCTTAGGTTCTAGTGTAGTCTAAAGTCATTTTGATAGAACAATTCAGAGGTGATTACTAAGGCCAATTAAATATATTGATCAAAATATTAAGTTTATATATAAAAGATGTGACGTCAGTCATGTACCATCGTCCAAGTCTCCACATGATGATTGGCTACTGTTTTAAAAGTACACACTTAGATTTTTCTTGTGAGATGCTGTAGTTGAGGTCAACCAAATTCCTTTCCTTCCGAAGCATCAGCATTTGACTGATATCTGTAATGTCTGGCAGATTCAACTTCGAATCATTAAAATTAAATTAATCACTTCTGATTTAGATCGTCCTTTATAAAAAAATGCTATCCTTTAAAAAATCGAATTTAGTCAAGTTTCTATAATCAATTAACATACTTTTCCTTTTAATCACTGCATATTTTACCTATTATAAGCTCTCCCATGAAAAGTAGGATTCATCATGTTTCCAACTTTAAGATCTCATCTATTAGATATCAAACTGATATTGTATTCAAATAAGATTCTGAATTCAAGTCCTCTATTTAAATATTTAACCGTCAGAATTTTGCATTTAAAGTTAGAAATTTTTTTATAGGATGCCATTTCTGAGGCAGTGAAATAAATTACTCAATTAATAAAAGCACGTTACTTTAATTGAAAGAGGGATCTACAAACTATGAAGTATGTCTACGCAACATATAATTTCGAAAAAGAAAAATACGATAGATTGGACAGCAACAGAATTTGTGAAGATTCCAGTATTTCTCTGTGAGTCACACACTGCTAGATAAAAGACTTCTCTTGCCCAATTTTTCCTGCAAACTCGTTGTTTAAAATATACTATGTCGTAATTGAAAGAATAATAAAAATGTAAGTAAAATATATTATGTTTTGGAGAAAATATGTCATATTATCAAGGATAATCAATTGCAAATGTTCTTTTACTAGTTTGCTTTATTAAACTGTCTGATAATCATGTATACCAACTTTCAAATTGATATTTTTCACTGAATAAAAAGAAATTTTTAATGTTTATTTGAAAAGTATTATTAAACTATAATTACTCCATGATTTAGATTGAATTAATAAAATCGAATTTAAAATCGAAAATTGGCAATAAATTGTTATTATTGAAGATAACGAAATAGAATACCAATTTTAATATTTATAATTTTTGAGAACTTTCCAAAATTATGAGAGCAAACTATTTGTACTAAAATTTTTGAATTTATCAGTTGTCTGGACAATGTATGCCACTAATGAGAAAATAATCGCTTAAGCGTAGGGGATTAAAGACAAATAAATTGCATTTTGGTAAGGATTATGGTTGATCCTTTTTAATTCCAGAGGATTGTGGTTAATCCAAATTTTTTCTCTCCGAAATCGCCTGCAATTTCAGTTTGATTTACCGATATAGTGGCATATATTTAGATTAAGATTTTATCTGATAAGATTCTCTGCTTTAAAATAACTCAGATTTTGATGAAGTAAAATGTAAAGCAATATTTCATATGTGATTAATAGAAAGTATATTTTAAACTTGAGGTCTGTTAATGCCAATTTCAAAATGTAATTGAAAAGCTTTTGACTATTGAAAATTGGCAATACCTTGGTAATTATTTCTCTATGCGAATTTGTACTATGTTTGAATGAAACCAAAGGCAAAATGTGATGTATTGGATTATCACAACAAACTCCTTAGGTAGCAACGGGGTGAGACCCAGATACAATACAAATGAATCACTTAGTGATGTACTAAACTGCTGAGTGACACACGAACACAGGATAACGCCGATAAATACAGGAATGGAAACTAATGTATGGTGGATGAGAACCCGATAGTCAGAGTATAACGTAATGCTTTGTCGATTTTTATATACGAGCGCTGACGCATTGGCGTATAGATGCACAAATGAACAGGGCAGATTGCCAAGAGTATATTTCAACGATAACTTCTCCAGATGATATAATGTAAATGAGAGGAAGATTAAGAATCTGCAACAACACAAACGCGTAGGATCTAATTTGATCGATTGATTAGTAATGCCCTTGTCCGGCATATGCTTCACAAAAACGAGCAAGGTGTGACAAGTTGTATAAATAGGAACATCAGCATTATAAATAAGTATTATCATTTAACATAAAAGGTACTTATTTAGGTGTTCTAACTTTTCATATGTACCTTTGAAGAATGACATATAAAGCTGAGAGGCTTTTCACATTTTTATTTTCACACCAATGGTACATCCACCGATTCGAAAATCATTAGTTTAATGCTAATCGGTTTAAACCCATTGATGTAGATGATCGATCACAACTCTATGCAGCAAGAGGCGGGAGGGGGTATAGGGTCTCTCAGAACGATTCCAAGATACTTTCTTCTAATTTAGACATTTTTAACACTTCTTTGAAAGCACTAGGAAGTTTGAAGAAATTTCATAAATTCTTTAGGTTGTTTTTCACCCACAAAATTTCCGCTTCCCGTATTTGACATGATATCAACAATGACATCGTCTTGATTTCGTATTATTTATTTGTATTATCATACTCTCAGAATCATTTTTAATAGCTCGAACTGAACTATGGGCATTAATTTACATTGATTATTTGTCGTAAGCTGATTGTCAGACTTGTCTAAATGTCTATTCCTTTGTATTAGGTAAAATATATTTAATCTTGTTAATATTCGCATTCTTTGGTAACACTTATTGTGGCCTAATATAAGATTTTCTGAACGGAATTGAGGGTTTACTCATCCTGTTATAGGTTGCAGATGTTAATCGGCAAGTGACGATCATAACAACAGGATCTTGTAGGTTCGGCTGCGTGTGCGTGTTTGCACATAGATACCTGCATAGATGTCAGTCGTCACGCAGAGACATCAATGAACAGAAATGACTGATGTCTCACGAAGAAATGTTTTGCAAATAAACCCAATTTGTTTATCAATAATCTGGGAGGGGAGGGGGATGGAGGGGAACCATGTATAAAATGAAGCCTGAAATCCTCCAGTGTACCTATTTAATATTTGCAAGGTTGCTGCTCATTGGGGATTGCATTCTTATACCTTCTCCGTTTTTTCTCCTTAAATAGGCTGAATAACTTCAACTTTTCCCGTGCAGAGTTAAATCGACTGACTCACCCAGCACTAACTTCTGATTCATTCCTCGTGCTTTTCCAAAAGAACAGTAATTGAATCTTTTTCCTTTCTATTTCGTTGAAGATCGATAGTTTGGCTAGATTCTTCGAACCTTGGCAGTACACTCTACTTTCCTCTTTTCTATTCTATACGCTTATCACAAATTTTCTGCAGAGTCCTATAACACATTTGATCGCTTACTCATTCCTTACTCCTAAATCGCTATTGCATACCAATTTAGTTAGCGTGCTTCCAGTTGCATTGTGTGAGAAAGCCATTAAAAATAAATTTGGAGAAAAAGATGGGCATAATAGATTTATTATGACGCACAGGTCTGCTCAGTAAATCTCCAGGCTTCTTCTCCCATCTACACGTTTTTCTTAAACATTCAGAATGATCCTAAATCTGAGTTGATCGACTGCTCCCCTTTAAAATGCAGTTACTGTTGGGTTACATCTTCATGGTTCCAGTGGCATTTTACTTACAGCCATGTGAGAAAACCATTATGGAGCAGATTTGAAGAAGTCTTGTTATTACGCAGAGATTGGTTAGCAAGCATATCTTCACACAGAAATTTGATCAGCGCGATGGTAGATAAGCACACTAACATGCACTCACTGCTTAAAAATGGCTGACTACAAGACCATTTTCTTCGCCATTGATAAGGAGAGAAATCGTAAGCAACTAGCACATTTTTTATTTAAAAAATTGTTAAATGTACTTCATATTTGCTTATGATTTAAGAAAATTAATATTTTTTCAATGCTCTTCATTTTCAATGGATCAGACAAAATAGTAATAATTAGAAATTTTAAATAAGAGAAGTAATTTTAAAATAAATATTATGACAAATACATATGTATAAGCAACTTCCGAATTTCATTAAATTACATTTAACTAAAGTAAAAATCGATTATTAATATTTTTAAGACTATATCACAATCAAAGACTTGGAGGATTATGTGAAAGAAAAACAAATGAGTCCAACCGTCTTACAGGTAAAATTCCAGTTAAACAATGTAATTTTAATATTTTAAACACAATTACGCTTCTACTACGCTTCTGTTCGTTTGCATTTTCATTACACCTATTTGAACCTAAGTATTAAAGCTTTTTGGACTGAAAACATTTAGCAATTGCGAAAATTTAAAGTGAAAGATACTTCAAATTTTTGAATTTTTCCACCAAAAGTGTGCGTTTTTCTTCATGCCAATCCTTATCGATTAGAAAATTAGCGAAGATGGATTTAGTCTATCTTTTAGAAATGACCGAGGTTTCAGGGAGATTAATTTGAAGTGTTCCAGTTTAGAAATTGCTCCCTTTTTAATTACCTTGGGAGTGAGAATGATATTCCTGATGATATTCATTTCTTACCCTGTGTCGATTATTTAGGAGAACACATTATGAGATCAAATGTGTTAGAAAATCAGAATTAAAAGATTTTTATATTCAAATGATGTAAATAATCATCATTTATGTTTTAGAGGTGGATCCGGTTATTTGATCCCAAAGGAACAGGTAGAATTACTCTAGAAACCTTCTGTGAAATCCTAGAGGAAGATATGGACGAGTTGTAAGAATATACCTAATTCCTTTTCGAAATTTAATTGTAACTGATTGTGTTTGAATTGGATGTGATTCAACATGTACATTTGTTGCATTATCAATTATTCCTTTAAATTTGATTCTTGAAATAAATGATTAGGTTAAAATGAACTACTTAGTTGAACTGTGCTTGTTAACTTGTGCTTGTGCTAGGTCTGTGTGAAATTGATTAACTTGAAACTTTACACAAAATATAAAGTCAATACCCTAATTTTAGGCTGCAGCAGTATCCTACAACGACTGTTCAACAAATTCAACTTCTTGACCGTGAAATGTCAGAGAGAATGATGGAAGATATTTTAAATGAAACACGAAAAGCAGTCGAGAAAAATCCAGGTGATCTTCAAGTAAGTTGAGGAAATTATTATCAAAACCTAGAAGCTTTAAAATTTTATCCTTTTGATAAACAGAAATACACAGATTTTTGTTTTTGGCGTTTAATTTGTTAGGCACGTTTCTGTCAGAATTAGATTAGCTCTTACTTTTACTAACTGGGTTTTCCACAGTAGTTATTTACTAATCGATATTCTGAGATGGTTAATATCCATCTCCGAGCATCTTAACTTTCATCTACAAGTACTTTAAAAAAGAGATACTGAATATGTCTATTAAGTGGGTATAGTTTTTGAACTGAGTTTTATGAATTCATTTACAACAACAGTCAATCATGAATGAGATCAGACCATTATTCTGTGTTATTTGACAAACTGGAGTAGACAGGTCTTGGGTTCATATTTTAATTGGGTTTAATGCTGATCAAAGTTGGTTATTTCATTCTTCATATTCTCCATGTAAGCATGTCATCATTTGTTTAAATTTAACAACAACGTCAAATAAAACTATGTTGATAATGCAACCACATCTTATTATTCAAATTCGAACTTTATAATGAGTGATTGAAAATTACCATTCTTAAGTGATTGATCACTGTTGATGAAGAAATTTTTATTACTCACAAGATAGTTATTTTCATATTTTTACGATGTACAATCAAAAACATTCTATATTATTAAAATTATAAGGGTCATTCTATTATAGTCTAATAAAACAATATAAGGATTACTTGAAATAAAGATTCACATGATATTCTATTATCTAACGCAGTAAAAACTGTATTAGAAAAGGAAAAAGTTATTCTGTCGATTTGTGATTTCAGTTATATACTTTGAAATCATGGGCGTAGAGCGTGTGCTTTCAGTGCTTATTAATAAGAAACTTGTTTTATTTAATAGAGACAGGCAAAGATAATCAAGGAGTATGCAGAAAATCGCTATGGTGAAGTATGGCATACCTTCATTGTGAATGGCTCACATGGGTACTTCTACTCCCACATGCCAAATCATTCGCTGTCATTTTACTTCGCTGGTAATTACTACTTTATATTCTGCACTCCAGGTTCTTGATCAATAAAGTGCTACACCTCAGCCTCTCCCCTCTCTCTAACACTCTCTAGGTATCCATATGAACAAAAGTGTTATCTACGTGTTTGTTTCAATTAATTATGCTTGTTTATAAATTATGCCGCTTTGATGTCGCGTAATATGAAATATAAATCGATTTAAGCAAATCGGGTAAATTGTATTATTTGCCTCTTGAAAATTACTAAGTTGTGTAAAAAATGAATTTAGTCTGACCTTTAATGTTTATGATAATTTTATAGGATTAAATAATAAAATTATTTAACGGGTTTGATTCAAACAAATTACAATGTCTCAAAATTTTCTAACGACCTAAATGCGATGCAAACTTTTACACTTATAATTATTTGTAAATTAAATGTGAAAATGTTGCATGCAAAGCACTTGTTTATCGTTTATTTTGACTCTTTGAAAAATATTTGTTTGATTATGTTCTCACTATAAAATAGCATCTTTTGTTTGTTTACTCATGTAAACTCCATAATAATCTAGTGTATTGTCTGACCTCTAAGGTATTTATCCAGTAAAAAAGCACTTTGCTATTTAATTCTTAATTACATTTAACTATTAGCAGGGCACTCCAAATTATGAAAAGCCTTTTGGAACAAAATCATAATATTAAATTAATTTGACTTCCGCTATCTGCTGTACATGAGGAATGTAATGTATTCTCGGATCTAAGAGATCAACCAAAAATACACTTTTTCTACGTATTTGGTCTTTATATTTATAAGTTCAAGTGGTCAAGTGAAAACTGATCGTTATAATTAAATTGCAACTTATTTTTTAAAATTTGTTCATTATTTAATAAACCTTAATAATGCACCAGAAAAGTGCGAGCTTATAACTTCACAAATTGTTTAAAAGAAAATCATAGTTATTCTACATGAAAGTCTATTTTAATAATGATATTTTTGAATTATTAAAACTTTATACAAGATGATTTATCAGTCATGTATATAGACCCTAACATCTGTTTGCGAAGCGGATTTATTGTCTTGGTAACTGTCGATAAATAATTTGGTATACCATTTGAATGACCGATTTATTGCACAATCTATGGTTTCGGTTAGAAAAAGTTAACTCACTGAAGTTTCATTTTTTCAATGTTCGAATCAATTGTTTTATGAAAAATTGGGGTTTAATAATAGAATTATCAATGGAATTGTAGTAGTCTTGAAATATTTGAAAATAGGTGGCGATGTCTTACATCATCGGTGGTGTACTCTCGTGGGTTAACATTTCGTCCTATAACATGGGTTCGAATATTTGCAAATGAAAAATGATTAATTTGATTAGTTAGAGGTAATCAGGAGATAATTAATCAACCATGAATCTCTCTATCGTGTTATATGAGACTCCCATCGTTGTCGGTCTTAAATGTTCACTGGAAGAGGGCCATTTTCTGCTAACGTAACTTCTTCACTCAGATCAGGGTTAGAAATGACTATATACGGAAATCTCTTGACAGGAATATCTTGGAAATTACTGACAATGAATTCTAAATCAGAATTACGCTTTTTATTAATATAAACCTATCAATAGTTAAACTTACAGGCTGTGAACTGAGGCTTGTCTAAAAACAAGCGCAATGAGATTGTATGTTTGGTTCAGAAACAATGGAAAATACGTGGGTAAAAAGTGCGCATTAATGCAGAAATGAAAAATTTTAGGTGATTTGATTTGGCTGAAATAATTACTGGGTTGGCTTAATTCAATGGTGGATTTTTGAAAATGTTATACATCACAGTAAAACAATTTCTGTTATCTAATTTTAAAGTGGAGGAGTTTAGCAAGTTCTGCGTAATTAATGCAGTCTTGTCTGGAATAGTTATGCTATTTTGCTCTCAAAATTGGCAGATTCATTTTCATTTAACTTCCATTTTGGATAAATTAGTAGCAAAATTAGTACTCTTTAAGAGAATGAAAAGAAGATTGAAAATTTTTGCTGCTTACTATTACACGCAGAGTAATACTAAAACAGTTTTCTTTACTATCTTTCCCAAGAAATAGTATCATTCTCATAGTTCATAGCATTTTATAGTTGTTTTCATACCTATGTTAAGCCCACCAAGCCAGGATTTTCTCATAAGTCTCTGAGTTGTGGAATGGCAGGCAATAGACTTCGATAGTCGAAATAAAAATTAGACTTCATTGTTTTCTAATCTTATCATGATAATTAAAAAAGAAGTAAAATAAAGGATGAAGTGGTTGAGACGAGAGTAAATGAAGCAGCCTGTTACATTCATTTATTTATTCAATAATTCTGAATTTTTTACATTAACACATTTAAATAAAGCCAATTTCATTTATTTATCTGAATGTACAGAGAAGCAGCCCAATACAATTGCATCATAAAATACAGATAATGCTTAAGAGACCTTTATAAAGAAGAAAGAGGTAAAGTACACCGTTCCCATCACCCACTACCTCATCACTTATATTTGCCAAATTCATCTGCATAGTCTTCGTCAAAATCCGCCCAAGAGAAGTACGATGTATCCATTGGGCTCACTATTTCGGCTTTATCCCACTCAGTTTTGATGAAAATTGTGCAGGCTTTACCGTAGTAATCGGGATCGCAAATGCATTCCGTCTCCACGACCATATTCCCCTCATCGTAATTAATGCGTTTTAGACATTGACCATGGGAGCAGACTGGAGTTCTATTCGGACACTTCCTTATGAAGGTACGACTGAAAAAGGGGAGTTTAAATAAGGATTTCATATTCATTTGAAATGTTGAAAATTCAGTTGAACTTACCCACCTACCGTAAGGAAGAAAAGGGATAAGGTTAGGAGACTTAAAAAACTAATTGTAGAGGAGGCCATTATCGCCAGAGATTGTGAATGGGGAACCGTAAGAAGACTCGACTTTATATATAATTTTAGTGGCATCGGCCCACGCGTTGAATAATCACATAGTTATCTTTAGTTCGTTTGTTCTCCCTTGTGCACTCTCTGCTGGTAACTGCAATTAGCCTCGAGAGGGGCTGAAGCTATTATCCCAGCGGATGTGGGTGGACATATTCAAGCTCTGGTTCAATTGTGTTTCAATGTTTATCATTGGGCCAAGCTTTGCCAAGACCGCCTTTCCTGTTGAAAATAGCAACTGCCGTTATTAGTCATTTAAACAAATTACTTACGGAAAAAATAATTTGAAGAGACATTTTTGCATCTTGAATAAGAAATATCATGTTAAAACACTTATATGTAATATAAGTGATAAGTTTAAACTGAACTGAATTAGTGATGCTAGCTCCATTAACAGTGGCGTAATGCAAAGCCTCATTGGGATGACGTAAAACCAAAATTTATACTTGACCTTAGAGTTCCAAAGTTGATAAACCCTGACAGCGCAGATGCTCGGAAAAGTTGAGGAAATGCATACGGGATTCTTTGCATCATTAAAAAGTCAATACCAAATTGAAAAATCAGTGAAAATGTGGTCACATATAAATGAGGTAGGCAGCTTAAGGATTTAGTTTTTAGATTCAGAGAGTCTGAATTCCCTACCACTCTTTTAAAATATCTTGATGCTCACCAAACCCCTAGGAGATATGTATCGGGCTAGATTTCATTAGCAAAATAAAAAATCATTATTGGTGAGGCGAGGTAAAAGCAGATATCAACCGTTCTAATAGGAAACAACCAAACAGTACAATCTTATGTTTGAAACTATTTACTTAAAATCATTTCACTTCAGATACCTTCCCCTCCCCTTAGTCAAGTAAGGATGAAAATAGTAAGACGCTGGGGATTAGCAGTACTCTGGAACGAGGAATACAGAATTGAAGATGGAAATGTTCTGTCCACTAGTGTATGAGTCTCCCACTCTTTGTTATTCAATGTGAAATCTGACAGTTCTTCGTAGGATTTGTGAAGAGTTAGCAAAATTGTTCCCTTCGGATAATCTGAGTTGTCGGAGTATGTTCACCTTAAGTCAAGCCATAAAAGTTAACAAAGATAAATCTTATTAATTAACTTGAATGTATTGGAAAACAATAATCAGCACTCAGCACCAGCGTAAAATTAAAGAGATGTATGATCAAGATGAGCTTAGAAACACATATGGAGACCACATATTTCAAGTAGCCAACCTTTAGTTGGAGACAGCACATGTGAATTTTTAATTTTGCCGCCTGTGTAATTTAGGTGATTGCTTATTCCAAATCATAATATGTCCAATAATCGAATTTTATCAGATCAGAAAATAATAATGGATGAAACAAGCTGAAATGAAATAATCACTTTCTGAATGAAAATTACACCACAATTCTATGAAATAGGTACATTTGTGTCAGCGTCTGGTTATCTGTAAATATAGATTCGGTTCTCCTGACTTCCAAATCCAAAACTCTCTAATGAGAAAATTCCATTCTGTCAATCCTTTAACAGCCATGCCTAATCGTTGCGGTCGGCCATTCCACCCACTCAGTTTGTATCCATGGGTACTAAACGCGTAAACCTCTGATTTAGCTGACTAGTTCGAGAACCACCACGTTATCGACATAAATGAATAAATAAATAAATATATGACTAGTGTTTTGTGCATTTATATGTACATCGTTATGGAAATTAGTAAACTTCAGCAGTGAATTATATTAAATTTAGTAATACGCATAACTGACCACGAAATTGTATTGATGGATCAACAATACTCTGGACATAATCTACCCAGTGAATCTGGATGTCATTTCATGAAATGTGGACATTAAAAATAAATTATGGTTGGTCATCCCATTGTTTCTACAGTTCAAACAAAGCAAGTCTCTCGATACCACAACTTAATTACCTGTTTTTCCTGATCCCCACAACCGTTTCATACATTATTGGATGTGCATGCTATTCCCAATATTTAAATGCTTTTCCATGATAAGAACTTGCAATGATTTTTCACTGCCTAAGGCAATGGAAAATATAAGGAAATGTTCTGATGTTTATCGGTCTCTCAAACTGCGAACTTGCATACTAATTTTAAGCCGAACCAGTCAAAGGTTGATTTTAAATAAAAAAGGACTATCGAATTCGAATTTCGAAGTGAAAATTTAATCTATTTCAATATATGCAATAGAGTTCTCATAGAATCTCTTTATTTGCTTACGTTGTACCAAATTTGCATAAGGTTACAACAAATCAGACATCCGACCACTGCTCGTAAATGTGTTTATCTGTGCGTACCGGAGTGATGAAGTCATCTTAAATGGATTCTGGAAAAGATATGGTAAATTTAAAATAGCAAAATAAGACGTGATATTTGAGGTCAAAACAAAATCATAAAGTTATGGAACGAACTTTTGTTTATTTGCTGATGGCATCTTGAGTCTGCCTGTGCGTTTAAATTGGACAAATTTTGACTTTGAGGAATATCTTTTTCAAACTGAACTTACATAATGGATCATCTGCAAATATGAAATATTAAATAATTGTGAATGATAAGATTTATTCAACGCTCCAAGTGTATGCGACTCTCTAGAGATTATTCTGGCCGTCCCCCAACCGATTTGAGATAATTATAACCAACAATAATACAAAAAATGGAAAAGTTATAATCTTGAAAAGGCATATGAACATCAAGATTAGTAAAATGGTCCAGGGAGAGTTGGAGGGAAAGAAATATTTGAATTTCAGACTTACAAAGTTGTTCACTTTTTGCCTGATGTGTCATACTAAAATATATACATGGCATTTTTCCTTAGGTCAGAGAGTGATCTCATGTTCGCCCTAACTTGTCTCCTTATATAGTCAAGAGGAGCTTGTTTCTATTAACTAAGAGCAGAGCTCACTATAGTTCATTCAAAATGAATGTTAATAAAAGGATGACTAAACGGGACTTTCTTTAACAGAAATTCAACAAGAGTAATTCCTCATTTTCAAGTTTGGCTAGAACGTTCTGTCCACTTTACCGGAACTCGGAAATAAATACGTGCTTTAGAAAAAACCAATTTCTACTTACAAATTCATTCTCGGGTTTTTTTTACGCTAGGACTAATAAATGATTACTATCCTGTATGTACATAAACATTGACTTTTTTACCGAATAGCTCCCTGCTACAAAATAAAAATGTTTTTTCTTTCAGTATTTATCGCAATTTCAAATCAAAATATCTACAAACAAATTGTTTGTAGCGATTAATTACACTTCGGATTTAATAAACCTTATTCAGTTAAATTTGCAATTAGGCTCTACACTCACTTTACCAGTTTTATTTTCACTTAGGAACTCTTCGACATTGCGATTTCAGTCGCCAATTCTTGTTTTACTTCCACTTCATTTCTTTTAATTTCTCTCCTTCAAATAAACCTTACCGAGCATGGTCTGCCTTCTATTCAAACTGCTGTGCTGTAAAGATCATGATATATAAGAGGGGTGATAGAGTAGTTAAGTGCCTCGAATTCCAATAGATTTCTAAGCGATCCGTCACTTCTATCGCTTTTTAGAGGCTTAAGTGGAGGTGATTACCTGACTATGTTCAAATTTCATTTTTATGTGATATATTTTAAACAAAATTATTCACATTCTGAATATGAGAAAAAAAGTTGCTGTCATTGTCTTTCTTAAAAGCCGCATTCGATATATATAATGCAGCGCCCACTTTTATTGGAAATATAATGATAATTTATTTAAAGATCTACAAAGAGGCCAAAATCAATCTTTCATAATTCTGTACGTTATTGCTTTGTTTAGCTATTGTTATTCATATGCTCATATCTCATACTTTAAGCTATTACCCCTTTGATGTCTTCCGTGATTTACCCACTTTAGCCTTATTTGGGCAAATTTCCAAATATAACTAAGTATTTAAACTATCGCCAATGATTTTCAATTTTAAAAGAGTTTATACCTGACACTGAACTTTTAAAGCAATTGCAACATTTTCGCATTCAAAATTCTTACAATTTTCAAGGTTTCAAATTTTAAGACAAATCTAGTTCATTCACTAATTTAGTAAAAGTATGATTTTAATATAAAAACCCAGGGGATCGCATCGGTTAAGTGAAATACAAAGATAGTGAACTTTGTTTTTAGCTTCGATTTTTGAATATGGCTATTCGACATTCACGGGATTCAGATGATTTCGAATCTGATCTCTTTAGTCATATATTCCTTAGTATTGAATCAATAATCTCATATATTTTGATTGACAGTTCGAAATCGAAAGATTCTTCATCTTTTTAACTTCCGTTTCCGTCCCTTCACGTTTAATTTGTACCTGTTCATGCTTTTGCGCTTGTTTTTGTGGGTGGCTGGTAGCTCAAAGGCAGATTTATCAATTAAATCTATGCAAAAAGATGAGAATATCATACGCTTCTAAGACTTTCGATTACTGATGAAAGCGAAATAATTGAAGCTCATCCTCACATTTTCTCGTATTTTTTCTTCTATAATTGAAAGGAAAACTTGAAGATGAAGAAAAACCCCAAGATGAAATACGTTTTGTACCTTAAACTTATTTGAAATATATTTGATAGTAAAATGATTTAGAAATATATCAAAGTCTAGAGTATCGATTAGAACGATACTTTCACTGGTTTGTATGAAGAGGTGGTTGAATTAAAAAAATACTTAACCAGAGAGGCTCTTATTTGCTTGCGCATTCTCATGAATAATATTTGATAAATAAGTAGTTCTAACTAAACTTAAATTTCGTCAAAATAACAGCACTCGCTATTTAGACTGATAAATATGGGAAGACCTTGTCAGCATTACTAATACGAGATATTTTATTATTGAGTCATCGTCGCCCAAGATGGTACAAAATACTAGACTTTGCATCACCCACGCTAAGGTATGTCGCCGGAAATTCAGACTCCCATTCAGTCGTCATTCTCTCGTCACACCCTGCAAAAATAGCCACTAACTGCTACAGATCCACGGATGTTACTATAAACAGTGCTGACTTTCAATTTCTCGCAGTCACCCTTTTCCATCATACCTTCTACCAAGATTATAAAATAGAGAGGATTTAGCAGTTAAAATGAAATATTCTTCACGATACGCAACTTACCATATTAGGAATTAAATTGATACATCATCATTATTTTGGTGATCGTCCACATTAATAAACCTTATCTCTATTTTTTATTCTTACTATCTATTAAACGTTTGGTTCTCATCATGTCTCTGTACAAACTTTTATCAAATTTAAGGCACACAGATCCTAAAGACTCCCATAACCTTGAAAGTACCTCATAGACAAATCCAGTTACCCTCGACTTTGAACTATTAGTAAATTAGTCAAGTGACTCTTGCATTGGCTCTAAGCCATCCGAATTTGTGCGATTCGTGGATTAATCCCAGTAAGAGTTAGAGAGCACTGGTGGTATACCTTAACGAAAATTGTTACTGTAGCTAGAGACACGTGCTAATATAAACAACATCAGTTTTCAATTTCACACAGTCTCCTTTTCGCATCTTTAATTCTAACAAAGCTAGAAAATAGAAAATAGCAAGACCCAGAGGGTACTATGTCAGGGAGGATTACTAATAAAGGTAATGATATACAATTTTGCAATTTTAGAAAAGATATCTTATGAAAACTGTTGTGGGTCAATTGTGAAGGACAATTATGCAACTAATAGATCACTGACCCATATCCCAATACGATTTTAAGTCTTCATTCCAGTGGTTCCAATCAATGAGTACCTTTCTATTCGTAATTTGCATAACTGTATCATTTTTACTCGTCATTAATATTACTGTGGTAAATAATCAAGCAAAATTAAAATACTTATCAATAGTCAAGCAGATATGCACGGGCATTTTCCAAATATTAAGGATGTTATTGCTGATCGCATTCACTTGATGCCAACGCTGAAAAGGCAAGAATTAAATGGAGAGAGAGGGAAGATAAGGTAATGAAAATGTGGGTGACGAATAGCTGGAAACCTGATTTATACAAATTAAATTTGAACAGACTCCTTAATGTCCTATTACCAGCTGACCAGCTGAAAGAGCAGGTATGGGTCCGCGCGCATGTATGATCTTTAGATCTGTGAGATGTTCTTGAAACTATATCTTCATTGTTATTCGATATGTATATTTTTGTTGATTTTCATTCAATAATTTTGAGAGAATGTGACAGCTCGCTGTACCAGGCTGTTTAGTCGGTTTATAGACAATTCATGAATAATGAGAAAATGGCAAATTGAACGTCTAAAAATAATATCTAACATAATATTGAACAATGTTGTGTTAACTTTGAGTTTGAGAAACTCAAACGCAAAATTTATTATCTGCATTCCATTTGAAATATCATTGAAGTTCTTTCGCAGTAACATTAAAACTTTTTTATTGGCATGTGATTCGACACAGGACTCCATAAGTATTTATTTAAAATGGATTTGAATTAATTTCCTTCGTTATGCAAACGCATTTTAAATTAAATCCCGCAATTAGGAATAGGCTTGTTATCTCACATCCAGTGAAGTACATGTGGGCAGTTTCTCAATGTTTATCGTAAGCGCTTTTGAAACACCCATTATCCTTTTGCATATCCATAATTTTGGATCTATTATAACAAAAATTACATTGATGCTTTTTGATTGCGTTTTTAGAATAAAGATACGTTAAATGCGAATTGAAAATGATATTAACGTTTATTATGACTGTTGACCCTGACATGTTATTTAAATGGTTAGCCCCTTTTGGGCTGACATGCATGCGTTCAATGATGATTGGATGCTATTGAAATGGTAGGTGCAACGCATTATGAACTATATGCAAAAGACCTAAAAGACTCCAGAGAAAACACGTCTTGATTAAATCACATCTTAGTATACTGTATTAATTGCAACCATTTAGCTATACAAACTTGAAAATAGGAAAAAATCAATTTTTCTCAAGAATCAGGGTCTCAGAGGGGAAGGAGAGGAGGTTATCACATGGCCAGACACCGTAAACCACAGTAAAAACAGGTATTTTGCAGATTTTCTTTCAGATTGAATATTATAAAATTTGAACCTTAGAAAAACGATCGAATTATTTACAAATAGTAATCGTTGGAATCTGGATATTTTCCCCGAACTAGGAAATGTAACTACTTGACTTATTCCAAATATTCGAAAGATGTGATCCCGATAGACCTAACATTATTTCAATAACTCCATTAAATTTGATTTAATAATACTTTGAAATCATATAAGATACATAATTACTTCATATTGCTTTAGTGGAATCTCTATAAATGTACAAATCTTTTCAAGCAAAATGGATTTTTTAGCTTTCATACATACTGAATTGTTACCTTTTCTTGAATTGGGATAGGTATAAATGGCAGATTTCATGCTTCATATATGGGTGCCTATTCAATTCCAATTATTTGAATATAACCAAAATCAAATAGTCTACACAAGTGGTTGAAATCTACTAGAGATCTAGAGCTCTAATCTTTCTAATCACGCTCGGCTAGCTATTAATCAAGTGGCCATGGCGAGCGGTTATTTGACCTTGTAACAATTGTGTGCGGCCGTATTACCCCATTGTTTTATACATAAGGTCTTGTGGTTTCACATCCACTTCAATACAGCCATCCCCATGATTTCAACTCGTAACTCACTCCTTGCGATCTCCACATTCGTCCTTCTTTTCATTCTCGCTGAGAGGTAATATATTATCAAGACTTACATTCATATTTAAGTAGTTTCATTCATATCTCAAGTCTTTTTAACTTATAGCCGAGTAAGAATTACGGAGTGCCCAAGTGGAACTGCTACTTGCTCTCACGGTACATGTTTGCAGGCACTAGGTCGAGACGACGAAGGAAGAATGGTGAATGAATATCGTTGTTTCTGCGACCCCAAATATCATGGAGAGGCGTGTACCGTTCAAGTTGACATTGATTTCTCCAATCCGAAGGTCATAAGCCCTGCTGATGGAGCTCGTACTTTCTCCTTTGATTGGTTCAATCTGAATGATCCGGTCAATGAAAAACACTCCTTCGGCGGTGGTGTCTAATATACCTTTATATAACTACAGACCATTTCATACTTTGACTTATGCCAAAGTAAACAAACTGCATACTGTATCTTGGTATTTAAATTACAATTCTATATTGAGAAAAAATTGTATTTCTTGTAAACTACTATAATTTATTTGTTAAATCGATGTCTTAGTGATTAAATTTTTGCAGTAATATTTAAACAGTGTAGACTTCAAATCCTGTTATTACATACGACGGTAAGACAAGATCGTTTGTTTCTATATGAAAGAGTTCCAAATATTTCAATTCTTTTTGAAGTCATTATAATGAATATGTCATTATAATTTACATTATTATTTATATGATATAATATAATTATGATATTAATATAATAAATCCAAATTAATACAATTGTAATAAATGTTAAATTGTCTTCACCTCTATCAAATTTAGAAAAAAATTTTTCAGGGAAGCATCCAGTGAAAGATAAATCTAATCAATTGAAACGCACATCAGAATAAAATTGGCTTCAAAATACTCTCAAACGATTTCAAATGAATTCTACCTAACAAATTTATAATAACTTCAGTATGCACAAAGTTTAAAAGTTACAAAAGACTTCATCAAAAACCAAATTACAAAACTATCGAAATTTTCCAAAAGGAAATCTCACACTGATAAATCTTTTTAAATTTTTGGTTTAAGGTTGATGAAACTTCTTTCCGAATCGTACCCTTTGGTACAGTTTCCATTAAGCCAATTTGATAAAATAATTGTATTAATTTTTTACTAAATCCTACATTTAAATAAAATTTGCCTTGCGATTTTTTACGTAGAAATACTTCGGAATCGACATCGATTTCAGATGCTGTATAACTCTCTCTTTTTCATTTTGAGCTGAAATGCCAAAATTCCTAAGATAGAATGTTAAGATAAATGGAGAATGCATATGAAGGGGGAGGGGGAGGAGGGGAAATTTTTACTCGCGTAATATCTAAACACTATTTTAAAAATTACTGGGATAGGTTATGCGTTTTTACAAAAATTGTGACAAAATTTTGATTTTGGGAGTTTTCTTAGTGTGATATAATGCATCAGAGATATAATTTGATTTTATTTTCAGAGTTATAAATTACTTCCTTTGCCGGAAGTTATCCACTCATTTTACGATTCTACATAAAAGAGCTAGAACGGGCAATAATTATGAGGGACAGAGCTTAATGATACGATATAGGGTATTATTAATGACAATTTACAAATCGTTCGGCTTCTGGCTTTGTCAAGGCGGATAGAACTGCAACATCAAATAAGGCTGGTTTAGCAGCTAAGTTAACTTCTTCAGACTACTTTCTATCTTCTATCAGTCTTTGCCATGACAGTAAGATAGAGAAAAAATCGTAGTGTTGAAGAGCCCTATTGAGTCCAAAGAGAAAGTTAAGAGAGGATGGGAAAACTGAACACTGTGCATATGAGAGTGGAATGTAGTAGTTTTAGCATGTATGTACATGGCTGCTTATATCGGATGAGTTTGGGAACGAAGAAAGTTTGTGGGTTTAGGTTGACATTAGCCGATAATGGTGTTCTGAGTGCATTGTGGGAAATCAGACCACGTTGACTGACTGATGATTTGGTTGAGCCATTATGGGAATGATGTTATCAGTGCAATGTGAGTAATCAGTTAGGGTCGATAGAGAGACATGACTTGAGCTGGTAGAATTCACTGCTATTTGGAATAATTTGACTGATAAGAATATTTTTATTAGAGAAAACAATCAAGTTAAAAATAAGACGAATCATCATAATAATTTTCCAAAAATAGTGATAAAAATTGCTTTTATGAAAATATATAAAATCTAAATATGTGCAAACGAATGGACGATCCTATCGGAAATGAATTAAGATAACGAATTTCTTCTATGCATTTTAATAAATGTTTGGTACTGAAAAACAAATAGTAGCGAGTTTTTAAAGATGAATTAAGTAATCACTGAGACCTTTATAGACCAACACTTAAGGATAATTTTCATTGTCTTCTTACTACACTGCTAATAAAAGTAACAAACTACCCTTGAATTGAATCCATGTTTCTTAAAGCAGTTTATTAGATAGTTTTCCGTTTTATCGATGGTTGGCACGCATTGGCTGTGAGCGCTATCGAGAATGGTAATCATAGCCTCCCATGAGTAATTTCCAAGTGTCTCAGTAACTCATGTCTCACTCAGGAAATGCACTAATGAAGGGCCTCATATGGGGCTGACTAAGAACAGAAGTGACAGTGATAAGCATAAAAGTACACCTGCATGGCCGTAAAATAGGAAACTAATTTCCATCAGACTGTGATTAAACTTCTGAAGGCCATCAGTTTTCCATCCATTTTCTATAATAGACCTGAGAAGCTAACCATGTACAGAAGTTTGAGGTGACCTAGTGAGCATTATTGGAAACTTCCCACTATTCTCGACTTGCATAACCGTTTAAAATGTTGACTAATAACTTTTTAGCGATTCATGCTTTCGTTATAACTAATACATGGTGAAAAAATCTTAGTTAATAAAATTCTGCATTAGACCACATTTTTCTTCATGGTATCAGATCGATAAAGTTCATCGATGGATAATTCTCTTTTGTGGGGTTCACAACGCTAACAAGGCTGATCGAATCACGTGCGCCAGAGCTCACCACGGGAAGTGCGAACATGTAACCGGTCGCGTTGAGATCAAGCGCGGCGTGTGTGCAGAGACCTCCCCAACCAATCACCAATCAAGATCCCTGCAGCCCAGCATGGTTTTGTATTTAATGACTAAGCTTTCATAGAAGAAGCAACGAAGTGGTCAATAAACCCTCTCCACTCAGCATCTTACCGGTTCTTACCATTCTGGGCATAGCTTAACTAATTTGGGAGTGAATTGATAATAGAGGACTCTACCAGAGGCTATTTGGACTGCTAGGAGGATTACTTAGGTGTGGCAAAAGACTTATTGGTGTAGCATCCGCTACACTTTAACCTTTAAATAAGCATCTTCTGTAACACCATCGAAGTTGGAATTGTTCGAGGTGTTGATTTTATGAAAAAAATAGAACCTTAATCCATGTTTTGATAGATGTTTACTGAAAATAATTCAGTAACAAATTTTTCTGCATTATTACGTAATAGGCCTGCAACTTTGTCATTTTGAAAACAACGAAAAAAGTGCTTTCTACGGTAGCTTATTTAAAATTCAAGATCAATTCAAATCATAAGCACTCATTTATGATTCAGTTCTTAATTGTTTAAATTAGCATTTTCTAGCACCCGTCTTGGCTGGAGGAGTGCTTTCCTACAATAGTATTCGGTACCAGTGGTTTCTAACAATAGCTGTTATCTCATCAGAGCTATTTTAATCATCTACTTCGAACGGCTCATGTCGACTGAACGCATAAACAATTGGATTTACATAGACCTTTACACTTAACCTTAAATTCTGCTTCAGTAGTAAGTCTCCCGCGGCCAAAAGGAGCAAACTTCATGAAATTTGAAAAATGCTGACCTATCAAACGGAGGTTTATATAACTTTCAGTTAAATTGGCCACCTGAAGACCTAGTCTGACTTCACAGACAGAGCCGATAGTGTGTAGAAGGTTCAATGAAACCTATAATTGTGGAATTACTAGTTTAGTGTAATCTTACAAGGTCACGTTCGTCATTGATACTTTTCCATTCCAATTATTCTCGAATTGAGAAAAGTTATTTGGCAGCAGCAGATTGTAAGAATGATACTAGTTCAAGTCTTTTCAGACAGCAAACCGCATAATCATTGTTATTTTTTATTTTTGCTGCTCCCAGTTGTGTGTATTGATGCTGTAATACTTGACACACTAGAAAGCCAAGCATAAACAAATAGAATAGAATTACATTCAGACACATGCATATATATAACAAAGATACACAAGAAATAATTGGGAAATTACTATCGAGTTGCATATAGAATCGGTGCCAAGGGTTTAAACGAGATTAACTGCCATACGATCTGTGTGGTTTAAAAATACACAATCAAATATTCTGTCTTTGCCAAAACTTTAATTAGCTCTTATATCCCCGATTCTTATCACCAGCTCCTATCTGTAATTTTTGGTTCCTATTATTGTATCTATTTGTCGCTTTTGTAACCCTTTCAATCCCTGTTGCTCTAAATCTGGTGACCTTGGCCTTTACGCGACTGTCAACCTTTGTTGCAGCTTGATTAGAAGATTTTTAATCGGATCATCTGAAGAACATAATTTAGATCAACGGATTCTAAATTCAATCTTAATATAATAAGACACCCTGAGGAGTTTAAAATATATAAAAATATCTGTAGTACTTGCACATCCTTACTTACAGGCCTGCCCATTCTTTCTATATATTGAGCGCCCAAACTAATAACAAAGAACGTGAAATCATCCAACCACCCCGTCGTACCTCATTTAGCCTGTTCCACACAAGCTGCATCGTCTCCGCTCAAAACAGATGCCTTTCTTTTTCTTATCAATTCCTCCCCTATTCCTTTCTCCTTTTCCTCTCTCACTCATTTCGAATTATCCAATACACATTTGTTCAACCCAACTCTTTTCACTCGTTAAAGGCTGGTATTTCCTACTATCCTTGGGAAAATCATTAGTTCTAAGAGGGGTAATAATCGGATTATAAGAGTTAAATTGTTTATCCCACCTCTATAGTTCCAAACACCACTAGCTATGATAAGAATAATGTCATAGAAGTTGACCTGATGATTCCGAAGCTCAAGGTGAAGTAGGGATTCTCCTGATATCCTGACTCACTTCTACTACCTAAATACCTTTAAAAGTGAACACTCTCTCTTAATGAAATTTCTTTACCTATGCATTTAGATGTTTCCCCATGATGAAAAGTTGCAAAACTGCTTGCATTGTCACTGGAAATAAATAAGTGTATTAACTATATTATGTGCACAAAAACCCACAGATCTGCTTCATTAATTAATTAAAGTGTTTAATGAGTTACCTCCTGTTTACACACTCTATTTAGACGTGCATGTCCAGTTTTGTTATTTTCTACTTCTTCCTTCTCCTTTTTCTTTCTCCCCTCATTCCACCTCGTTCATCTAAAATATACTTAGCCGATCTCAACTGTTGATTTTAGGAAAAGTTATTGTATCCTGTTAAATTTCTAAGGGGACATCTTAACTCGATTGAATTCTTGAAGTAGCTTTACGATCGAGATTGCATACTTTCCTACTTCACATACTTCCATCTCATAATTTCAATTCCCATGTAATAACTTAAAGACAAAATAATACACAAAATTTACTCTCTGTTTAATTTAAAAAGAGAAAGAAAAACACACTTACTAGTAGGAAATAGCTTAATTAAGGCATGACATCTTTCTACTTTAGCGTTTTTGAGTTCATTAAGCGACTGGAGTTCAACTCGAACGGAGGAATGCAAATCAAGGGAAAGAAGTCCCTGTTCACTAAAATGTGAAAAAAGCAATCCATCCTATCAATTAGAACCTCTCCTTCCTCATAAAATACACAAACCGACCAGGTTGAAAGTTTGAATAAGGGCGTCTAATTACGTTTTGGGATATGTATTAAGATCAAGTACTCGATGAATTTGAGCAGCTTCATATTCCTGACCTTGAGACTTCTCATTTCCTCTTCATTCCTGCGAATTAGTTACAAAAAATCAGACTTTTCAATGGCTCTACTTTTACTCTCAACTTCTGTCGAACCCCTGAACCTTTTTAAGTATTCCAATTAATCTTGTGTTTCTTAATAAAAAAACTTGTAAATATTTTACTTCGTAAAAAGCAAAAATACTTTAAAATATTGAAAGATGCTGTCTATCCTGTTTTCATAACTGGCAAATTTTCGGTTGTCTCCAGTCTGATAAATAAGAACTGAGTGAAATTTCAAAAAATGAAAATGAAAGCAAACTTTAGTCGAATGTCCTCTAAATATTACCTAATAAAAGTATAACGTGCATAGAAGGTCTAACTGCAAGTATGTGGAAGTCGTTATTTCAAGACTGAAATCTTCCAATTTGCCTTTATTCTGCATTCAGCAAATATAGTGCTGTAAGCTTCGTACCTCATATCCGATTCATAGTTCAGGTACAATTTTTCATTTAGATGGACTAAATAACAGGCATCATTTTCTACCAATGAACATGAATCGCCCTGATTAAAAACGGACAAATAAAAGACAAAGAGATTTTGATCTAAAGGATATCTGCTCAAGAAAAAGATAGGTCTGGCCTCATTATATGAGGAACCTATATTGATAGTGTTTATTTTGTGAAAACAAAGCATTTTTTTCATTTTCACTGATTTTTTCATCAAGTCTCCCCTATTTCATCACAAAACATTGAAAACCAAAATCCCTATTTAAAAAGGTACTTAATTTGATTTGTAAATCCTGTAAAATTTAAGACTGATCCAATTCCCGTTCTCAGTCCTTGACAAACAGTGAAGAAATAAATATAATCAATTTTTAGAAATTGCTGTCTGAATTGAATAAGCATATTAAATGACAAGAAAATTTCTCTAACTTGAAGAAATCTCAATAGTGAATCTCAGTTACCATGGACTGGATTCCCCTTCACTTTTCTCAAATATGAAATTTCTTATTTTTTTACTATTAATATAGTGACAATTGATAAATGAACATGTTTTGTTTTAGACATCGAGTCTTAAAATCGGTGTGTCAATATAAGACTAATAATTTGTAACATAATACTTAACCTAAATAAGTGGATTGATAGTCTTGGTGAGTGGAGATTTGGATGAAGTTTTAGGGTTTATTAATTCGTTAACTAACTTTCTATTCATTCAGAGTTATATTCAAAATGCTACATTGTCGATTACTTAGAAGTATTTCGCGATGAAAATATTAATAAATATCTAGTGATATTGCTATTAAAATTCGTGATTATTACCAAAGATCAATCTTTTTGGCTTGACCCTTGAATTAATTCTGAATTAGTGAGTTGATGGCGTCAAGTGTCTTGAATAGGTGAAATTCAAACTACCTGAATACAGATCTTAAGGACATAGAGAAGTCAAATTTTGAATCAAAATAACTTTAAATCATTCGCATCTCAAATACCATGAGGAAGTATTTGAGACTTTCAGAGACACTTAAAACATAGTAGGGCGAAACCGAATTTAAGATTGACAGGAAGGGTTCTTGCAAGAGGAGCTCTGTTAGTCAGAGCACAAAAACGACTGATCCGAGATGAATCCTTTGCAGGATTGAACGCTTTGTTTCCGTATCCATCCCTTAATTATAGGTTTCGTCAGTTTTACCTTCTATCAGGCCTTTTCTTTACTCTCCGAGTTAGATAAATTTAGTGAAATGTGGCCGTAACTTTGGGTGAACTCAGTTTAAGCTCAAATTTTGAATTTTGAGTTTGAAAAGTCATTTGATCCAGTTAGAATCATAAATTCTTTAAATAATTTAGTAAATAATTATTCAGTAAATAAAATGTTTTCTCACTGATACTATGCTTTCGAGCCAGCTAACTTACTAGGTAACAGATTCGGCTTTAAGTTGCAATCTGATCCAGCTCCATGAGTTTGGATGAGTAAGTAACTTGCATGTATATTCTACCGCCTCCACTTCCTCATTATCAACAACTATTTTCCTCTTTATTTTTGTCTTTTATTTGCGTTCTTAGATTTCGTCAGCTGAATTTCATCGCAACATCAAACAGAGGAAGTAACAAATTCACACAAAAGAGTTATTTCTTCGCATTCAAATAATTATATCATTATGAAAGATTTTAAAATTCGTCAGCTTCTATAATAGGCAATAAATAAAAAATTCACAGTTAAGTAAGTGAATCTGAGCTTCCATAATTAGAAAAGTCACAAAAGAGGAGGATAAATTTGACCTCACAACTTGAGAACTTTTGTCAAAACCTATAATTAGAGTGTTTATTTGAGTGGAACGCGGCTTTAGGTTCATTGATTTCATTCATTAATTTCTCTTCATTTTTCATAGTTTCTACGAATCTAAAAATCCAATATCATTACAAACGGAAAAGGGAGGAAGAGGAAAAGATAATAAGAAGTACATTTATTTAATCTTTTAAAATTTGATTATTTAAATTAACACACATGTTAAACGAAAGAACTCCAGATATGGTCCATAAATCCAAAAATATCAGAGTAGGATATCTTTCCCTACTTTCCTTTTCTTGCCAATTTTAATGCATTAAGGTTACTGAAAGATTTAATTGATGTAGTGTTGAATAAAAATGACCAATTGTTATCTAAAAAGAATTAAACTACCAATCAATTATTAATTATTCATACAATTTGTATATTTGTTAAAATGTACTCCATTACACGGTCTTTGATCGCACAATTTTGAGTGAGTTGCTGAAATTTTCCTAATCTCGTGATTTTATTAAATTTGGGGGATTTATGGCTATTTTGAAGGCTTATAGGGTCATAACATGAACATTTAAAATTAAAGACTATAATACAAAGGCTTTTTATTACTCATTGCAAAATACCATCATTGAAAGGCATCTGAACATTGGAAGGAGGGGAGGGTGGGGAGGAGAATAGGGCAGTTCAACACAGGTTAAAGAATGGGATCGATTAGAAGAGGAAATTAGAGTTAGGGCATCAAAAGAATATTTTGAAATCTGATCTTTGTATTCATATTACAAGGTTTTTACTTGGGAGCAATTTTCTACTGCCTTACTTAATGCTCTAATATCCAAATTCAGGAGCTGTCCTCTAGTTTCTGAATAATTTCATGATTGGCGTGTCCAGTGCTTATTGGTCAGTTATTTTTTGAATAGCTGATTCACTACTTTAGAGACGTTTTCCTTTTGATTGCCAGTTGAAATCTACTCATTAGTCAACCTTATATCTCATCTATAGATTGAGTAATATTAAAATATTTAAAAAGAAATTTCTCCATTTTGAGTTCGGATTGGGATATAACCAATCGAATAAACTAACTGAAGGTGCGCACATGAATATCTATTAATTTAAAATGAAATTTATTGACTTGGGAATAGATTTGTTAAGAAGTGAGGTAGTATGAGTCAGAGATTAAAAACCAGTAACACGAAAGGATCTCTTTTGGTTGGATTTAGCACCGTATGCGTATCTCGACCATTAATTATAGGTTTCGTTGAATTTTCAGTTTTTGACAAAATCTTCACTTACCGGGTTAAACTAATTAAGTGGAATATTGCCTCGCATTTGTGTGTTACACGAGTTTGGACTCAAATATTACCATGAGAATCAAAAGGGCGCGTGGAAAAGGTGTCTTTCTAAATTGATCGATTAATAATGACAAGTTTAATTATGTTTTCGTTTTTTCTCGTAAACCTGAGTGCCACTATAAATGCCAAAATCTGTATTATCCGGTTCCATTTTGTGATAAATCAAACCACCAGCATAGGTAGAACGGTATGATGGTGTATTGGATGCTCTCCCAATTTAATTTAAAATTTCCGGCATATATATAGTTTTCATTCGGTGATGTCACTTCTGTCCAATCAGTGGTGATTCTACAGACAGATTTTATCTCCAGGTCCACAATTTATTTATACCTGGGATCCATATTGTTGGCTAATGCCGTTATATCTAGTCACAAATGTAGCGAAACTAGCCCAGTCAATCCAATCAGGTGAATGTTCAGAATCGTTGATCTATGGGTACCAGAGAAATGTCCTTCCATATTTTATGCAAATCCACGTGTTAGATAACTAGATTGGATTTCTTATCGATGGAAGCCACTATCTCTTCTGTGTACTTATTTGTAATTCCAAAGATAGGAGTGATACCTCCAATCTTCTGAAAATGATAACTTCTGATGTGTGCCCTCTATTACTGTTAGACAAATGTAAATTTCATACAGGTACCTTCAAAGCTAAGCTTTAACTGATCAAAATACACTCAAATGATAAAGTGGTGCCAACCGCAACTTAAGTTACCTATAAAAAGTTGGACTCAAGACAAGATTTCGCAGTCCGCTCTTCTTTCCTCGGCGAATGTAGTAGCGAACTCTATCTACTGTATTTTGAAGTATGCCCACTAAGGCTTCACAAATAATAAGATATCACCCACGAATTAAATTAAACAAACCGAGGAATTGAGTAGCGCATTGAGCGTATTGAATAGGGAATTACACACTGGCGCTGTCGGAATACATGAATTAAAGGAGTGTAAATAAGTTCTTCACACCTTGAGAAGGATTTACAGCAGTCCAAACGTGGGTACATCATACAGTTTTTTATGTGGAGAATGGAATGAATGCACTGTGGCCAATAAAATGAATGGGTTATCAATCGACCTAAATGTGGCCAATATATGGACAAAATTGGGATAAAGGACAACATGTGATTAAATATGCAATAAATAAATGACTTAAGTCACTATACTACATATCCCTCGGTAATTAATAATATCTGAGTGGCGCTACCTCCTAAACAATACTAAAAAACGGTTTCCCCTATTATCAAACAAATGAGATCTGAGTAATGAAATATGTGACAATGAAAACAAAGGCTAATGCTAACTCATTTTCATGAGAATCGAGATTCAGTGCGACTGTTCTCCAATGGCTCTAAAAATCATTCGTCTTTCATTGAAAGAAACCTGAAAATGCAAAGGAAAAGGAAGCGCAAATTAAAATTCGAGCTCCTGAAACGTTTTTCTTGGAGAAAATCATCAAATTTTGCACGCAGCTCCTGTTGTTAGAAAGCAAGTCAATTTTTTGATACCGATATTGACCTATTCTTTTTCAGTCAAACGGGCCATATATAATCAGAATAAAATAAAAGCACTCTACAATTTTCTGATTTTAATGCATTATTGGTTAATAAAAACCTAATGTTTATGATTTCCCTTTGAAGCCTTTTTATTAAAAGTTCTTAAGGTACAAATTTTACTCATCCAAAGCAAACCGACAATTCCAATTTGACGTGATTAAAAGAAATGTTTTGTGGATGTCAAGAGAAGGTCAAACAACAATCCCAAGAACACATTCTTCTGTAAATTTTTAAAAAATTAAATTTATAATCGATAAATGGAGATTAGTGGGTATTTTTCATTCTATTAGGAGTTTTTAATGATACTACAAAAAGTTTCCGCGATTTCACTCATTCAACGCATGAATGATTTTTTCGGCTATTCAGTGACTGATTCCTTTGAAGGGCAAATCTGCGAATTTTTACTTTTGCGATGTTTACGCACAAATGAAAACGACTGGAGTCAGTTGATTTTCAACAAACCCTTTCATGTCGTTCTTAGTTAAAGTGATCAAAAGCCTCTATCTCATAAATAAACAAGTAAAGTTCATACGGTTTTTCTCTCGCACTCATGTATTCATCTCACTATCTTGATTGAAAAAAAAACGATATATTCAATGAAGTTTCGATTTATTGAAGTATTGACTAATTGAGAGAAGGTACGCCACATTGATTCTTCGGAACCATAAAATTTATTTACAGACTGAAGCTATTTGATTTCATCAAATGCAGTGGATTCCTAAAGATACTGATCAAATGATGTAATTCTCATAGTCTAACTGCGAATTTTAAAGTGTAAAAGCTGTGTAAATAGAAGACAGTAAAATAGAATTTTTTAATTTTGGATTTCGTGTAAGATTTTAAAAGATTAGGAATTAGTGTGCTATAGATGGCTTTTATGAACTTTAGACTTCATAGCTGTGGTGGTGGAAGTGACGTAGTCCTTCAAAATTATAAACTTGTGTAGTTATCAATTGATGCCTTCTGCCACTGTCAGAAAAATTAGAAAATATTTATTGAAAATATGGTAATCTTCATTCATGGAGTTGCTTTAACTAACACTTTGTATGCGTGCAGATATAGAAGAATCAGTTGTTGGCAGACGGGATTTCGCTAGTATTTTGGTCAATATCCCCTCTTTCCTGCTAGTAATGCAGTAAGATTCCCAAAACCGATTTTTAAATAATCTCTTTAGTATTCATGCGACTTATACTGTGTCATTCACCTAGCTCTAATTTGAACAGTTTTTAAGATGTTTCTATCCAACTTGCAATCGATAAACATGGATAAACCCATATATATGATACATACTAAAGGACAGGTTTAAAAAAATTTCTAGTAACTTTGTTCGAGCCTCAAACGAAAGCACTTTTGATTGAAAGCACGGCTATCGTATTCAGTTAATATAGCATAATTGGGTAGAACTTTATCATTCTTTGGAGCGAGGTGGTACTTCCTCTTAAAAGAATAACTAAGTCCATTTCTAAAACCATACTTGAAAAGAATGGTGACAGCTCTGAGCCTTTATTATTGTGATATGAACTAATCGATCTTGCCTTCAGGAACACCGAACTGACAAGCCTACTTATTAATGCTGCGCCATCAACGTGTATTATCTTTGCCTAACTTCGTGCCAGTCTTTTATTTTAAAATTCTTGATTACTTTTGCTCAGCTGTGCAAGCAGAGAATTATTAATTTGCTATTGTCGGTAATATACATTTTCAAAATTATCATATTTGGGTGACCTTTTAAAATATAATGAAATAACAAGGATTTAAAACAAGAGATTTGCTTGAAAAGGGATATACATTCTACTATAAAAACCAAAGTTATATTTCAAATATCTATTAATAGAAGTTATTATTATCTTGGTTACTAAAGAAAATGTGGTGTTCTTTATATCCAAATGTAAAAGGCATCCGCTTCAATTTAGGACCAGGTGTGCAACAGAGAGGAACCTCGAGTTTTATAACAGCTTTGAAGACACATACACTTGACTTAATAACTAAAAATCGATTATTAGTTGCACCTAAATCAAACCCATAGATACCATAAAAGCACCAGCTTATTATGACTCATTATTCACTTATGCCACAGTAGCTATTAAGGTCATGGTATCAAAGTAGAAAACTACTCAAGTATTTTGAAGGCGAATTTCGAATATTACACGAAACTTTAATTTAGACGAAGTTTATCCAAATAAGATGGTACCTTTCGATCCAGTTTTTAGGGGCCAATTATGCCTCATTTCAAAAATGAGCATATTTTAAAATTAAACCTTTATTAAGCCCATAATTTAAAACTTTTGTCCCTATTTTATCATTGAACTTTACAACAACGATATTTTAAGTATATTTATATTTCGTTCATATGCCGGAAATGATAATTTAATATTCTTATTAAAAAAGGATTCGGACAAAAATATCAAAGCTTTCAATATCACATCTAACAAATGAAAAAATGAAGAAATCATTCTTGAAAAGTAAACATTTAATTGCAGCTCTTTGTACTTTTGCTTTCAGGATACTCTGGCTTAAAACAGTTACTATTAATATAGGACGAACTCTAATTAAATTCTATAGTCCATTTCGACTACTGTTAAATTAATGTATTTTTTCTCGAAGCTTGACAAATATGAATATTTTTTACGAGTTTTTACGTTAAAGTTATAATTTTTAAAGTATGATCCATGTATTTTTTTTCACACTTCACAAGCATTAGTAAAATTATCATGGTGAATAAAATGTCCGATTAATATGAAAAAAGGGAGTAAATTCAAAGAGATTTTAGCAGTATTAATTAAGTTCTTGATATTTTTATCCTTTATACTTAATCATATAATTAGATTATGATTTTTGCCCTTACGTGCCCTTACGAACATACGATAAAAACACTTCCCACAAAAAAGACTTTTCGGAGGCATCTAAACACCTGAAGTGCAGTCTTATTAAAAATTCTAATAGTGAAATTTGTCCGATCACGTGAATGTCATTTTTTATTAGCAGAAATCAAACTTTACGTTAATACCGTCCTTGAAAATACCATAGCAATCGAAAGGTCAGAATTTTCTATCACAAAGTCAAAAGTCAAATTGAGGTCACTTGCAAGATATGTATGTAACATATAATTAACAACTGAACCCGTGAAGAAAGTGGAAACCAATCAATAATTATATCTCCTTTGCGTTTTTTTCTACCGCAAGGAACAATATGGTTTCAATGTTTTGGTTTTAAAATTTAAATTGCAAAACAATATATAGTGAAAACTTTGTCTAATTCGCTATTAAGATCACTGTGTTTAAGATCAACTTGAATATTATTAGATTGTGCAAATCGGTAATCCTTTGACCTAAATGCATAAATACGCAAAGTATAATTGTGTTTCTCTTTAACAACTACTTTGTTAGTTGTCACTCCCAAATTTTACGAACGTAAATTTAATACGCTCCTTACTATTAAATTGAGCAAATGTTAGAAACAACGAAACAGTAAATAATATTCTTCACCGTTATTTAAACATGTTATTAATGAGTCATGTTTTAAATGCAGCAAAATTTGTTGATTATTTTAATGTTTTTAAGTTGATCACGTGCTAGATATATCATTGGCCCATAAAGCAAAGATTTATAAAATTGGATGATTCAGGTTTGAAATGCAAATGACTTAGCTTGTTAAAATCGATCGATAAATCTGATTACGGGAGAGATTTTGAATTTGAGTAAATTATTGTCCAAATTAATAATTTCTTTCTTTCCTAATATGTCAAATCAGGACCAATTAATTTTTTATTGTTTGATAGTTTATTAATAACTTGCCCTCCAATGAAATTGTTCGGAACCATTTAAATGTCAAAGATGTCTTTCTGAATCGTAGTTTTATCAAAAAACGTGGTCGAATTGAGGTTATTTACGAAAGCCATATTGCAACACAATTAAAATGACACTGTAACCGAGTCAATAATGACACCCTTCTCACATTTTTATTTATTTAACATTTTAATATCAAATATATTTAAATTTCTGTCAGCATACAAAACTGAAGAAAATATATTTACTTTAATTATAGAAGCATGATGTCTGAAACAGACTAAATGACATAGATTTGAAACATGCAGTTTTTAGTTGATAATTTTATAGAAGAAAACTTTATTAGTGAAACACATGATTGAATAACTTCTTCCCAATTATGATACCGTAGATATAGAATATTGATTTTAGCATTAGCGGTCGACTGGCAAATTTTACGGGTGTGAATTGAGCAGCACTATTTCATTTAGGGATTTGTTTCGCAAAATCACTATTAAGCTTAAATGATGTAAGTAGTTTTCTAATATTTTCTAGGTCTCCGAAAAAAGGATAATGGACCGATGTGGTAAAACCGACCATCCTCATTAATCAACTGGTCAGTAAGCGCTGGATATCGTTGACAAGTATCTGTTGTAATCCAAGGGACGAATCATGAAATTTGAATTTTGGAACTTCAGTTACACAGTTAGTAAGTAATGTATAATCCAAATCCAAAAATCATGTGAAGCACGACTTATCACCGTCTTTTTGATCCTCTCTCCTAGATCCCTTATTTTAGTTTACTGTTATCCGATTTCAATCTATTTCTCAAGGTGAAAAATTGTGGTTTTTTGCCTTGCCGTGCTATATAATATAGTTATTATACTTATTCAGTGTAGTGTACCTTTCTTTTCAACCCCTTAAATTATGTAAATATAGTTAGGTTACAGACTTTTACCTTAAATTTAAACCATAACCCAAATTAACAAAAGTCCTATAAATATTGTCGAAAGATGATTAAAGTAACTAATTAGGTCACGCATCTATTCTTTCCCCTTAGCAACAGCTGAGGTCAGATCATTCAAAATATCGCTAACATAAGTTAAAATCAATACACATATTAATATCCATCCCATTAGGTTACATAATTGATCTTTATGATCTAGTGACTGAAATTTCTTCACTTACTATAGCCCAAGGCAACAATTATCTTGACTTCAACCGAACAACAGTTTACTTTCAACCCACTAATGGAAAGACAGAAAAATGACGATTTATTTTTCTAAATATATAACAATCGAAATAAGTCTATACAAGGGATGACAATATGCAGGGATGGGAGGGTGACGACAGGTTTTTTTAGAATTCCACATCTGGGATTTCATGCTGACTCTGCCAAACGGAGTTTTCTAATTGGGCCTGGGGATAGCCGTAAGTCACTGGAGTATCAGTGGACACCGATCCTTGATACTGTGGATCCCCAATTGTAGTGTTAGCAGCATTCCACTGAGGATGCTGAATAGATGGATGAGCAGTGGTATATGTCACTTGTGGAGGAGATGTCGAGTGTTGAGTGCACTCATAGGCGGTGGCGGCGGTAACTAAATGAGATTCAACTCCTCTGGGAAGAGGTCCAGTATTCGTGACATCCCAAGTGGGATTCACATCAGCATCTGGTACCACCATCGACGCAGCACCAGCCTGCCATTCGAAATTACCCCGTTGGAGGGTTGTCATGTAGTTATTCATTCCAGGAGAGGTATAGTAAGTCACAGTTTGGTGGGGGTGGTGATTAACAGCAGCCGCAGGTAGATTTTCATTTGGTGAAGTTGTTGTGTAGGGGACATTATAAGTTGGCATTGCAACTCTGGGAGAAATCTCTGGACTTCTCTGTCCTGAATGGTTCCAATTATTATTGCGCTGGTGGTGTTGATGGGGTTGATTATACGCACTATTTACAGACTCCATACTATTTGCGCGGGTTGTGGCTGATAGAGAGTTTTCCTCTTCATCACCGTCTGAAATTCTCGGCTCGTCGAAATTTGGCGTACTAGTACCCTCAGACCTCGCTTGCATGAGTCTTTGCATTTTCTTCAATTTCGAGCGATGATTTTGGAACCAAATTTTGACCTTAAGTGGAGAAGGAAGGAAGAGAAAACGTGATTAAAATGTGATAAGTCTAGGCGGTATTGATATTTTGGGCACACACACGTATTCATTTGAGTATGAGGAAGATCAAAGCTCCAGCCCTCTCACTCTAGCTTTTTGGGTACTGCGTTTGTGAACAAGAGCACAAAGCTAGCTACTCACCCTCTCTCACCCTTTCTCTTTAACTCCCTGGCGTCCAATATACATTTGGATACAGGGAAGGGCGTATCTGTCTCATATGCACATAAGTTTGTCCCTTCTTGCTCTCCCTCTCTTACTCTACAGACTGACAAATTTTAGTGGAGATTACGCAAAACAAGTTTTGAGCAAAAAGGGCAGGACTGCACACCCATAGTCAAATATGAGGTGTAGTGGGGGTGGCAAAGGGATTTATGATGTGGAATTCAAATTCTCCACCACCACCAAAACTCCACAAGAATGGGAGCAGAGGAAGGAGAAGGAGGAGGATAATTACAGGCTTAGAACAAGTGAGTGCGTAAAATGTCCCGTCCACTAAAAGACACACACCGCACCGCGTGAGCGCTCGTTTCCCTTTACTTCCCCTTCCCCCTTCCTTCCTCCCATCTCGCCTCATTCGTTCGCCTCGTTCGCTTGCTTGCCTTCCCTAGCCTTTGCTAGCCCAGTGTACACCCTTCCACTTTTGTTCATAAGACAAGCAAGGGTTGTTGGGTGGGGGGTGGGAAGTGGGTGACGGGTAGTGGGAAGAGCTGCAAAACTTCACGTGTTTTCGAAGACGTGTACGGCCTTAGTAATTATACGCATTGAGTTGGAGAAAGAGAAGGAGATGAAAAGTAGAGAAAGAGAGGCTACACAGGTAAGTGACTAACCACAAATCAGGTGCGAATTGTCTGCAAGCTCATAAATTCACAGCCAATCGATCGATTTTGCGATTAACTACTGCTAATAAAACCACCTGTGGCAGCCCCAGTTTCCGGGAAGTTATTGTGATGGTCCCAGTTTTGGCTATCTGGGGGTAGAGTAGGGGTGATTTAATTACATGTTTCGAGAGTGAAAATCATATACGTGTGAGTGAGTATATATTGCCTTATTTTGCCTATTTCTTAATTCCCTCCTTTCAAATAACCAATAATTAAATCGGCTTAACTGTCTCCCTCTTTAACGCCTCTAAGCGTGAAAGGGTACTAAATCCACTCATGATATTCTCCCTGCCCATCTATCCTATTCTGTGTCGTAAAACTATATAAATTATCAAGGAGTATATTCAAGATAAACTCACTTGAGTTTGAGTTAGGCCAAGATTATTGGCCAGTTCGGCACGAGCGGAAAGATTGAGGTAAGCATTTTGGCTGAAGCTCGAATTAAGACTTTCCAATTGACCAGGGGTATAAATGGTTCGAGGTCTTCTGGGCCTACGTCGATTGCCTAAACCGCGATTGCCTTTATGTGGGAGGGAGAAGAACAAGGAGGTCAACGCTTATTAAATAATATGTGGTGGAGCAAATAAACAGATGATCTAGAAATACCTTGTCCACTCTCACTGGTACCGGCAGTTGAGGTTCTCTCAATATTTCCACCATTTGGACTGATAGAAGAATTGGTATTTTGAAGTCCAGGAGAGATGGAGTCTTGAAGCAATCCACGATGTCCATGAATGTACGTAGGCTGAATAATTAATTCCTCTTGATGATTCGCTGGAATCGAATTGTGGGCATCTGGAGGAACACCATGAGCAGAAAAGTCATTTGAATAATTTTTATTGTTATTAGGAGGAGGATAGTAGGATTGGTTGTAGGATCCATGGAAGGAAACAGTTGTGGTACCATCAAACGGAGTAGGAGCAGAGTAAGTAGGATAATTCTCCACATTCATATGTGCTTCAGGATGTCCGCCATAGGCGCCTCCGAAATAATCATCATTTGGAACAGAATGGGGATTAGCTCCGTTCATGTAATGTCCACTGATATCCGGATTACATTCATTAATTGGTGGAGTAGGTGTTGGATGAGGGGAGAAATATCCATTAGTAGGTGCATGCAAATCCTGATTATTAACGTAGGTGTACTGCAAAGCACCAGGGTTCATACTCATTCTGTCGCTTTGAAGATGGTTTCTAGTCATGATAGTGCACCCAATCTTCTCTAAAATATTCCAAAAGACATATGTTAATGATAGCTCCGAGGTTGGTTTAAATACAATCTCGTGCGCGTGCGGCCATCCCACCCACACACATTAACCAATCATATTCGGCATGACAATGAACGGTCGCACAATTCTCACTTCTGATTGGTCCTAAGTCGGCCAGTTCTCTGATAGGCCAAGTGTCAATGGGCGCGCGGAGTCTCAATGATTTTGAAAATGAGAAGCAATTAATCGTAGTGTCATTAGTTTCAATATTACAAATGTAATTGAAAAGTATTATTCTAATACTATTGACAAATTTTAGCTCGTATATTTTCAAAATAATCATATTTTATTTGAAATCACAATATATTGTCGTATTATTTAAGAAATCTTCAGAAAATTAATTAAAAAACATTTTTGGACTTTTAAATGTCACATATGCGCATCTTAATGAGGTGCGAAGGACAGCTTGTATTATTGTTAAAATGTAAAAGCGTCACTTTCCATCTGTGCATTTTTCTGCAGCATTACCATATGGTAGCCAGTTTTTGGGCCCCACGTGTAGGCCGGTCTTTAATCAAAGTCCGAATTAGCTGAGTACAGATTTTTTCCCCAGCCTACTTCCCATCAGGACTCTTTTGTTTCCCCCTTTTACTGCCTGTCCCTCTGTCTTTTGACTGTAAAAGGGGCTTCTCTCTTTGCCTCAGGTATTGCAGCATCTGTCGGTCTAAATAAACGCCACCTAATTCTATCCTCTTTGGCACTATAGACCATTCAATTGAAAAAATTTTGCCCGTCTTTAACAGCCTCTAGCTGTTCACACTATTCATCTAGGGAAAGTTTGGCCCTAGAAACGGAAAATATTTCATTCTTGACCACGTGTTCAGGGGACTCTAGATGGTTTAACAATCCAAGTGTTTACCATTCCGAATAAATGCCTTCAAACGACCTCAGATTTGATTTTCGAAATATGCGATGAAAGGGAAGGTAAAGTAGGGAACTAAATGGTTGAATGTCTTTATTAATCTTAGAAATAAATTGAACAAATGACAAGGTTTTCTTGGGTGAAATCTGTCTAGATTATCTAAAAATATTCTATATTTCGTCTTCTATTACATATGCATTACGAGAAATCGGAAAAATAGATATTATTGTATAAATAGACTTACTAGAAACTTTACATATATGTATATATATATATATATATATATATTGAATATTACAAAAGTAAATATAAAGGTAAAGAGCTTACATAAATACATGCTGAATCGTGTTTGTATGGGGGGTTTTAAATAACCAGCATCGATTAATTAATACTAATCAACTGAGACTTGATCGAATGCGATATTTTTGCTTAACATTTATTTCTTTCACCAGGATGGGTGTTGAAAACACTTTAAAAATAGTGTAACAGTGGTCAACGTTATGTAAGTCAGAGATCATAAGATCGTTACGCATCCAAAGGTGTTGGCGACCAACCCCTCTGAAAAAATCCGGTCGACAGAAGAAACAATCGAATGGGAGATCCCTGAAGGAGCGAATTCAGGATGTCTTCTCTTTACCTAAGTCTGAAATTGTGAACGCTCCAACTTTTGGTTTTGGGAGGTTTTTTTCAACGTGGCCAACCAAACATGTGTCGCGAGATAAATTTTTATTCAGTGATATTTACTGCCAACCGCTCTGGTTTAAACCACTCAACATGGGAGATGGTGAATGGAGATTCTCGTTATAAGCTCCATACCATTCGTGTTCCAGATTCAAGTGTTTTTAAGGTACACTTAATAGACTTAAGAAGTCTTTTTTTGAGGCATGTGGATTAATCTTTCTGCTACAGATTTCAGTAGTTATTAGTGATGAAGCCAACTATAAGGCACTAATGTGCCAATAAAATTAGTTAGCAATCGTTTTAACTTCCTCTGAGCTGTCTTTCAACTATTAAATTTAAATAATCTTTTAATTTAACTCTTCCCTGGAATTTTGTTTAATCTATTCATTTCATTTGCTAGATACTTGTTACAGTCACTGAGAAATAAAAGATCTCAAGAAAGTATATATTAAACCAGTTTAATAAATCGAGGAATGGGCTAATCATAATTAGGCAAATTCCGACGAAAGTTAATAGTCAATTCTACTTGGGAATGAAAAGGGAAAGGCTTTATCAACCATTTCTACAAAAGGCACGATTGGTTATCTTAACCAACGCCCAAAATGAAAAGAAAAATGGAGCATTTTCTCCGAAATTTAAATCTGTAGAAAGGTAATAATTTCAATAGTAATCTTCGTTTGGAATTAGTAGGATTATACAATTAGATACAATCAATATAAATAATCAGTTATGGCTTGTTTAAAAGATGAGCAATCGACAAGGAAGCGCGCATTTGTCAGTAGTACGCTGATTGAAGTGGAAAGCGAGTATGATTTATACGACACTGGTTTTGGAAATTAAAGTTCTCATCTGAGATCAAGTAATGACTGGATCTCCTTACCCGTAAGTTTTAGTAGTGAGATATTTGAGAATTTCCGCTCGATTGGAGCATGACTTTGAAGGAGAGAAGGAGAAAACTTCACAGGCTGTGCTTTTTGCACATTTAGAAAAAGAAGTCTAAGCACTTTCGAATGGATGAATTTAACGAGCGCTTTATAGCACCTTTGATGGGAGTAGAAAGCTTAAATCCTATACCTTTGACCATTTCAATCAATGGAATAGCATTTATAAGATTTAAATACGTTCTATTTGAATTGATAAAAAAATATGTTACTGTTTCCCTAATAAATAAAATATATAATTTATTGATACATTTATTCGGTTAATTTGTGCCTTTTTTAATACATTATATAAATGAAAGGCCTACAAGGTAGTTATGAGGGAAGGAGAAGGGTGGTTACGCTTCATAAAATTTTGATTTTCCTTTCGAATTCGTCAGTAGTACCTATGCTTTAGGATGGATTTAGAGTTAGGAAATGCCATATTGCAATAACATATTTTTTCTATTCACTGGGTGCTCTGAGACTCAGTTTGAAATAGTCATTAAAGAAAAAGACGTACATATCTAGAAGTGTGACTTGAAGCATCTAGCTTTTTACATTACTTATTTACTGTAAACTGATACTAAGAATTTCATCCTATTCCTCAGGTCCAATGATCAACAAGGACTCCCGGTACCCAATTTCCTGCTGCTTCAAGTCTTATAAAAGACGAGGGCAGCTGAAATGCCATATTTCAGAATACCGTTCTTAAGGTTGACATTAGATTCATTAAACGATCATAAAAAAGCAATAACACATATTCTTCCGAGCTAAGTAATGGATAAATAAAATTCCCGAATCCTATGAACCAATTCTCCCTATTCCTTCCGCATATTATATCCTCAAAGCTGTAGCTATTCATTCACACGTCCAAAGAGTTAATAAATAAATTTACTCTCAAACTGTAAAACCCCACCTTAGGGAAATTGGCAGAAGAATATTGCAATGCGCTATTGTCAATTGAAGGCGAATGTTCGCAGAAAAGAAAGTAACGCTTTTGTACTATTAAAGGGGTCAGTACTCGTAAGAACAATTCTAACGTTAGTCAACCCTCAGGAGACATTAGAGGTAATGCATTACATTTTTAAGATTGAAGACAGTTGAACATTAAAAAAATGCACGAACTTATTCTTGAACCTAAATTGGGTGGTGAAAAGATTGAAATTCTAAAACCTCTGGACCAATCTTCACTTTCTCAAAACGGGAACCTTAAAAACTGCGAAATGATGAGTAAATTAAAATTATTATCCACAGTAATAAACAAAAATTTTACAATTTTAATTGTAGGAGGCAACTGAAATCGGTTAACCGTAAGTTCAATGTTATGTAAGGGGATCAATAAGATTCTACGAGCATCTTCAAGGTATCAAAAAGTCTTACTTCATTTGACTTTTGGGTTCAGGTTGTACACCACCAAGTAGGTAGCTGAAATTTTGAAATTCAAGTTTCATAATCCGCCTCTTGGATTGCAGAAAATGTTTGTCCACGATGTTCAGTGCTTATTGATAAATTTTTTATTACTTAAGCACTTTAATTCATCTCTTGAGAATGTATGATATTCAGCAGCTTGCGGTTTTAACATTGGCAGAGATGAGGTAGGTACACATTTTGAGTAGTTCAGTAAGTAAATTTGTAAATAAACAGGCGATTTTAGTTATATTATTAATTCAACAATTATTTCCATCCTATTTTTCCTAAACGAAAACTCTCCCTTTTATTTTCAAAAGGTTAGTTCGAAATTGGAATTAATTTTATTAAGTGCTGCTGCTGATGAGTCTGTTGGAATTATCTTCCGAGCATATAACTGAATATGTGCGAATATGAGCTTGTTTATGAAGGCATAATTATCGACTTCCGGTTTGCAGTCATCATTTTGAAATTTAAATTTGCAATGATTAATTCAATAAACTCTCTCAAAGCGAATTAAGAATGCTATAAGTTCCAACATTTTGAATATGCGCCGGTCAAACTTATTAGTTTTGGAAAATTACGAGTTTTCAAATGCTAATCTAGAATAATGATTTCAACAACATGTATACTCAATGATATAGAGTAACAGGATTACACTTTCAATATAGCACTTTCGAAAATATTGGAGAAAGTGGGTTTCTAAATACGCATCTGGGGCAGAAGAATGATATCGCTGGATGACACAGGTATATGAACTCTAGCAATAAATAGCAGACCCAAGTTCAAGTTCATTAATTTCTCCAATAATGCGCACGTCTGCCAAGTTATAGATAGAGACTTTGATTCGTTGGTGTCTACAGAGTGATCAAAGTGGTTAATCTCAATGGTCATTATTGACCAATGGATTCTCCAAGAGATCATCTCTCTATGAAAATTAGAAGGTTGAAATCACCCTATGCTTAAATGTGTATAGATTTGGTTTTTTCTACAGATTGAATTAGAGCTGGTTTATTACGTAAGTGAGGATGAAAATCAAACGAAAATAAACCTTCGTTCTTGAAAATCCATGTCCAGCGTTGCTTTCCCCAAATAGCGTTCAAAACTGAGTTTCAACTGAACATAACTTTTCAAATACCTCGAGTTAAGTAGATCTTAGATACAAAGAGATACCTATCACAACACCAGCTCCTAGGAAATCTGTACTTTTCAAATAAAGAATTCAACAATTTCCACCTGCTTCTCCTTTGAGCGAATGTAATATTTGAAACTAGACATTTTCTTACCTAAATCGGGTTTAAAAAATTAGTATATTTTCGTTACTTTTGTCTTCCGCATCTCTTTGATCTCGTACGCGAGTATCAGTTTCTCTTCTTGTGCATTTATTTTTACCGAACTGCTCTTTCTTGTAATGATTGGAACCTCAAAGTTTCTTCTCTTTATTCGACAAAAAGTATTGGTCGCGTTTTCTGCAAAAGACTTGATAATTAGGTAACTATTTTACTAGTCATTATATTATTACAAACTTTTGAGTTGAAATTTAATCGATTTCCCTTTAAGTATCAAGCATAGTAATTAAGTCAAGTCGATGGAATTAATAAAGTGTGCATTAGAAGCAACCAGAGTGGGCTTTATATGAGTCTTCAAAAGGACGTAAAGGACAATGACTATCAGACGATATCATAGTCATTTGTGAGACGCCAAATACAGACAGAATGGGAAGAGGTGAAAAGTTTTCAAGGTCAGACGACTGATATATGCGGGAGAGGTGAACAAGAGTTTGGTGAATTTTTATCCTGGTTGCTTTTGCCTTTCTCGTCGCCATGCATCTAAATTCACATAAGGGATAAAAATGGGAAAAAGGGGAGGTGACATATCAACAAAAACTCACGGTCACAAACACTGGATGGACGCGCGTTTTCGTTTATGAGGACACGGGATGATTTTGGGATGGGGATGAGAGAGTTAACAAGATAGGTTTTGGGTTGGGGGTGTCTGATTTGTGTTCCCCTCCAAAGCCAGTTAATTATATGTTATCCAGATGAATCAGACACACCAGGGTGATCTACGGCGGTTAAAAAAAGCCATTCATTTTTTCCTGGCTTTCACATTAAAAATAAATTGGTACTTCATCAGAAGTAATAAATGGTTAAATAGAGTGTTAGTGGAGTACATTTTTAGATTCTGCCAAAGATATCTGGACCGCAGTAAGGAAAAGCAATGTGACTTGTAATAGTATTGAAGCAATATGTACATTAATATATGTTTTTAAAGAAAGGAAAAAAAGATTATCCTCAAAGCCTCAAACAGAAATCGCAGAATCCTGTAAAAGAATTTCTTTTTTCGAATACCAGATACTTCGACTGCCTTTATTCTGAGCTCTAATCTGCCTGCTCTATAACTGACAAACTAGGCGGTTTGGCGACAAATCTCCCTTCTTCCTCTGGACATGAGATAACATACCCATAATATATTTCAGTGGCAGTCGAGAATACATAAATTACAACGTATTATTATATCAGTGGCAGCAGGGCTTAACTTAACATAAAAACTACTAAATATTCGTTTGTTGATTGGTTCTGTTGATCTTTGATTTTAATTTGATTCCTTCAACTCATATATGCTTAACAACACACAAATTGAGAAAAGGGAGGAAATTTTGAAGTTTCTAGTCTCAATAGACAAAGATTATTTATAAAACCTTTATTTATAAACCTACTGGTATCAAAACAAAGAAAATTTATAGTTAACGGTGATAGAACACAAGATATTTTCTAAATGTTTATAATATGTCCTATTATTTACAAAGCTAGTTAATGTTATAATATTAGGATAAACGAATGTAAACAAATATAGAGTTTGATGAAATGGTGGAGAGAGTTGAAAATTGGAAACTCATATTTTTACTTCTTTCGGAAGAAAAAATACTTTTCCTTTTTCGAATGAATCTTTGAAAGGACGCGCATTGAATCTAATATCTATTTTATAGCCGACATTCTGTCATGAGACATTTCAGTCCTCTTTGTCTTTCGTAATACTTAAGGAAACTAGAAATTGGGAAATGAATGTCCTCGTTGATCGTTGCGCCTGAGAAATGTTGATTCCGTCGATAGCTTGCAATACAACATTCTTCTCCGCGGACATTCACATACAGTTGGAAGCTCCGAACTTCACATTTTTCACTCAGGTTCTCCTGAGGAGAGGATTTACACTTTAAGAGACAGGAATTGGCATTATCTTTATGATAGATTGGTCAAACCGAAGATCAGTGAACACCAAAATATTCGCCCAGATATTCTGCCGAGATCCAAATTATAGCGTTTATTTAAACGTTTCGATAACATATATAATAGTAGCCTTTATAGGGAATGAAGTGAAGTCAAAAAGTGGTAATAATATGATTTGTGCTAAATAAATAGAGGAATAATATTTGAGTAGTGAGGGTTAGTTAACAGCAGGTCACTAAACTTTTCCGTCCATTCAGAGGTATCGGATTTCAAACAATGATCGAAAAGCCAAACCACAAGGTGTGACGGTCAAATTTTCTCTATTAGAATTAGAAAATAAGTGTTTTTATTCGATGGGCACTTAAATTTCACCTATTCATTCCATATTGTTATGCGGACCTAATGAATGGTTTACTATTAATTAATCTTGAAGATATTAGATGGATCACTATCAGTTGACTGTTCTTACGAAAGGGTGAGCAAATTGCAATAACTTAAAATTTATATAAATTATTCTTCCTTAAAACAATTTATTCACCAATTACTGTTGAAGTAATAACCTAGTATCTTGTACAGGATTTGAGATTAAGGTTAAAATTTCCAGTAAATCCTGCACCGAGCTAATATTAGCAGAACAGTTCAGTCTGTGCTCACGTGACTGATTTGACTAAAAATCGCGATTTTGATTTTAGTGATTTTTATTCAGGTCACGCTGCCTTAGCCACAAGAGGGGTGAGACTTTTGAGAACAGAATGTCCGTACACTTTTTCTTTAGCTCATCGATTGTGACTCATCTGAACTCGTCCTGTGACCTTCAAATACGCAGGCTAAGTGATTAAATATCTCACACATGTGTTTTAATAACAGGTTTCAGTGAAGTGACCTCATAATTTTGTTCCACTCGATGAATCATAAGGATACAACTTTCCTTCCTTAGTAAGGTAAATACAGAGAGGTTTTTTTTAGTCTGTAATGTAAATTTTGATACTTTTCTCCTTTACAGGATGAGTGGAGAGAAAAATTTCAGTACTGATAATATTTACCATATTAGTAACCGTGTTTCAATTAATTTACTCAAGTGACACAATATTACAAGCCAATCACAAGTTTTAAAGGAAAATGCTAAATTGTAATAGCATTACCAGCATATTACTCTATTATTGTATAAAACCATTAACATTTAAATGTTATTATCGCTTTAAGGTTATTCTGAATGAATACATGGAAAATATACATAAATTTTTCGAAGGATTAAGAACAAGTACCGAGTCTACCTTACTAAAGTATTTAATAAGTCCCAATATAAAGCGATTTATAGGTAGATGACTTATTATTTAAGAGTCTTCCCGCTAGGTACTCTTGAAATTCAAATTTTGAAGGGCCATAAGTTGGAGACAGACTTTGTCTTCTTTATCTGTAAACACAATTATTTAAACGTGTACAGAATTATTAAAAATTTATTCCCTTTAAAAATCTCCTGGTATTTAAATCTTCAAACAATGAATATCAGAAAATGGTTGTTTTAGTAAAAAGCTAGTGACGGATCATTACAGAATTACTTGTACAAGTCGATGCAACAACCGTTGAGAACTACCATGCAAAGCTCAGGGATACAGGTTTCGAAATGGAGTTCATAGTGGTTCAAGAAACCGCAAGTAAATGTTTATACGTAATTCAAACTATGAATAAAATTCCATGCTGTATGTGTTTTCATCGAATAATCCATTTTCTGAACAAAAGAAACTACATGTTATTTCGGTTATTTGATTTATAAAATAAGAAGTTACCCCTTAATCACCCTCTCCTTCTTTTCTTAAATGGGATATCCCCAAAATTCTCTTCCGTACCCCATATTTCATTTACTAAGTGACTTAGTAATGTCTTTTTTTTATTTTTAAGCAGAAAAGCTCAATTATTGACTTAATTACTGGTTAACAGGGGCTTTGGAAAAAATGAGTTCGTGTAATAGATTTTCAATTTGGTAAATACTTAAATATCGACTTTATTTTGAATCTAAACGCCAATAATCCCATCTTTAGATAAGGAAATTGATTCATACTTTAGTAAACTTGTTGATAATCTCCAAATAAAGTTTATTTAGTCATAAGCATAATTATATGCGAGGTTTTCACATAAGGGCATATTTTCTTCTAACCCATTTTATTCTGATCAAAGGAGTTGCGCAATTTCAGTTAAAAAAATTTTTTTTTGTTGAAATATATGGAATTAAGAACAGACTTTTTTATTTTGGAAAAATTTTAACTTATATGCATTTCTGTTTTTTTGCATATCACTAGCAGGAGAACTTTTGACCTCAAAATACACCCCAAATGATTAACTCATCCTTGCTAATAACAGGTTTCATGAACGTGGCTTGATAAATTCTTTTCACTAAGAACTTCTCTTCCTCAATACAACCAAAATCATTCAGACTGTAACCAGAAGTGCTACTGATTATTTTATAAAGACATGGAGTGGTACATTCTGATTTCAGAATGGGGAGTAAAGGGAAAAACGAAGATAGCTCATTTAGTAAGAATGTAAAAACGCATGTATGGGTTTCAGCTTGTAGAGGATGGTTGTCCAACTAGATTACCAATGGAATAAGATTTTGGAGGTTCTATTTTCAGGCATTAGGAATAGGAGGACAAATGCAGGAAGTGCGCTTTCGAATCGTTTTCCTGACAGTTTCCTTTCCTGAAGATTCAAGTCTTTATAACAGCATTTTGCTCTCTCACTTTTGGATTTCGTTTTAGGTGAATGATAAAATTGAAAATTTACTAGCAAACATTGTTCATTCATTTTACTATAAGTGTGCTTTTAAATTTAACTATGGAGAGAAGATGCTTTTGTTAAAAGAATACTGGCATCTTCTAGAGAAACTACTGTCATAATATCATTCACTTTCGAGAAAATATGGTTGTGGTACATTTTAAATTAATATTTAATACAATTTCCCTTTGTAAATTATTTTTCGAATGCATCTTCGACCAGGAAATGTTATAGATATTATTTTCAAACACTAATTTTTAAGAATAAGACACAAAGACAGAGATCAGGTGATTTTTTAAAGAGGACAGTGATAATTACGTCTCTTGCTAAATAAAGGAAGGATAAAGTGAGTGCAAATGACCTACAAATTGAAACCTATCCTGGATAGGTTACCTAATTGAAATATTTCATTAACCAGCATGTATTTTTTTATGTAATATCAATTTATAACTCAGATATTAGTGGTATAGCAGTAAATTAGAGCAAAAAAAACGATCGAATGTTTAAATATTTTATGAAAACTTAAAATCAGTAACTATTGTATTAAGGTGACTTATGTCGTTTTCATTGAGAATCCTGGTTCTAGTGATCTGTTCATATCCTGAGAAAGATTACAGATTACTTGCAAATTAAATGAAGGCCCTCTCCTTCTTACCTCTCATTAAGAAAATCTACCTTTTTATGAGATTTGCTTATCAAAATTAATTGTCACCTCGGTTAGTCAGTAATACATCAGCGAAGATATTTCATCTCTGTATAAGAATGCCCAAGTAGCGCCCAACCAACGAACTCCTCTCGCAGAACATGCACAAGTTCTACTCAAGACACCAAAAAATTGATACTGCCTTATATCATAGAACCATTCAGTTTCTAATTTTCTTCTTAGCCCGTCTTAAATAAAACGAGGTAATTAATTTATTTGATTCGTGGTTTTATTTTTTTCTGATAAGATACAACCATTCGTTTTTGTAGGTGATCTGGAGTTCCGAAATCTAATTCTTCCTGTTTTAAACACTTTTAATTTTCCCTAAGGAGAATTTTATTTCCTTATTCTACGTAACATCTCAAAACTTTATTTACTGATGTTCTAAAAGGTTTTATATGGAAGAAAATGAAATCGAATATTGGATCAAATTTTATAAATAACAATCAGCTCGTTACGTCGATCATTAAGTTATTATTTTTAGATTTAAAGAACGATCACCTATACGACTACTTAGTGGTAAAATATTTATCACTATTTGTTTTACTTGACATCTTATCTGTAATAACGTCGTCCTAAAAATATTGTTAACTTTTTCATTTTCTAGTTAGTGTATTTAGTTACAATTATAAACATAAGAAAGTATACTATTGAAAATGAAAGTAAATATATAATATTAAGAGTTGACAGTTATATTTGTTTCCGTTTAATTAAATAAAAGCACCTTTTTATACATTTCTAACGCTGAGAATGAAAGGGGGAGGGGAGTAAGGTAGAGATATAACCTGGTGAACCAGTGATTAATGAGGTCATCAAACTGAAATCTGTTTTTAACTAGCATGGTGATATGACTTGATGCTCTCCTTTGCCTTTTGAAATCGGGGAATCAAATTATGTCAGGACCACATACGGTCAGTGGTTTAAGAGTAAATAGAGTCAAAAATATTGTCTTAGTTTCCTCACATAGAACCTTAAAAATAAAGTAAAAATGTCCTTATTTTCCAAAGTTGAGCAAAAATCTTTTTTAGCTTTTATTCATTTCATAAGAAAAGCGTAAAATTTTGAGATGCCTTTCTTTTAAAAATTCATTACATATTAACTCAGCTCGGGATAAGAGAATAAGCAGTCCTACTCGTTTTTAAACTACATTACTACGTCTTAGTTGGAAAATCCTTTCCTCATTCTGAGTGTTATTTATTATTAGGAATTCCAGAGGAACCTAGGGGAGCGAATGTAAAATGGAAAATTGTATCAAATAGAGTTAGTTAGTAATGGGAGAAAAATTCAATTCATTTGTTTGATCGCCACTTGTTTCTTCTCAAGTTGCCAATTTCGCGAACATAAGCAGGATTCGAAGAGTAAATTAGTACATTTAATTTAGAAAGGCAATAGAATATTCAAACATTTCATTTTATCTTTTCGAATATTTATGTTACTTCCAACAATAATGCTGTCCTTGAAGCACAGAATTCCGATCATTTGAGTTGACTGATCCATTTCCTGACACATAGTGGAGTAGAAATGTTCATACGATAGTTTACCCACTTTGTTATTGGAAAGAACTTCCTACGAAGATCTCCAGATATCTAGGGTGTGCTAAGTAATCAGCATACTATAAAGTCCAAAACTAGCTGTTCAGTTGCCAAGACGAAGAAGAAAATGGTAATACTGAACTGCTAATAACGTCCATATAAAACTCAAGGTCACTGGATCTTGATGAATTTGATTCAAAGATTAGGTGAAACCTCATCATATATATATATATATATATATTCTTTCATGCTCATTTTATAGAAGTTATTAAAATGTGCACATCCTTTCAATCATCCTTTATATTTCCACTTAGCTTCATTCACAGGACTAATATTTATGCCTTGGTATTATCCCAACTCATCACTGGATAAAAACCTCAGTGACCCCAGGTTAAGAAACACCCATCAGGTCATCCCTACGACACCCATAATTAACAATCACTTGGTGTGATTTTAAGGTCATAGTGAGTTTAATGCTTCCTGCTTCTCTTATAAAAGAGGAGAGAGTTGCATCGAAATACTGATATACTCATCAGGTCACCATTTTGAAAGCTGTTATTAGTTGCTGTGAGAGATTATTTACAGCGTGATACGGTGAATTTCATATCATGACATAATATGAGTCATAAACTCACATTGACCCATAAACCCACATGCTTAACAGTAACCTCATAAAAATGCGTCGCCATATAATTATGCCCTTTGGAGATTCATCTCTAAGTGTGAATGCGCTGATATCCTCATCTTACAAGGCAAACAATAAAACTCATGAAACATTTGCCTTAGTGCTCACATTAGATAAAAAAATCATGTGTAATTTATTATTAAAATGTAATGAATGGAAATGACGATCGTTAAATGTGTAATACGAAATATCACAGTACTGCATATAACTCGAATTGTGGAATTCCTTAACCTCCACATGATTTTAGGGATTCAATGACAGACGTAACTGTATTTAACATTAACATATCTAGGCCTGCCAAAATGAAAATTGACTGAAAACTTATTAGCTAAAACGCTGCCATATTTGAAATGATTTGTAAAAATAAAAAAATGCGTCACTGCGGAATAACCAGCCTTATAATTAAATCAACAGGTTCTCAAGTTGTAAATTTGTAAATATTCTCTTGACCTCCTAAACTCACTATGTACCCTTTCGTTTCATTCTTTTCTGGGATATTTTAACAATTTACATGTTCAGATGCTCTCCAGAAGTTAAAATTTGTAAAATGTTTTTTACATTTCCATGAGCTAGAGAAATAATAGAAAAAAGAACTCATAGGAATAGAGTTTACAAAATACTTTTTAGGCAAAATGAAGCGTAGTTGCAGTAAGGTGGAAGGAAGGATAGAAAGCATTGGTTCATGGGATTCGAGACAATTGCTTCTCTTCTCAGCTCAATTGATGTATGCTCGTGCTTTTTTAAACAGTATTTTGGAGAGGCGGTCAAAGGGAATTTGAAAACATTGGCCAATCTAGCTTCCACTTTGTTATCTACAAAACTTCTCAGTTCCATAACTATGCCTGAGGAACAATAATCTCGTCGATAGTGCAAAAACATTGCTTTCCTTTTCGTGAACCTTCGTTTAAATTTGGCAGCTTTGCACTTTACCTTTATTCGCTCGAATTCTCTTGATGTTGTTTCCTATTTTAGTCACTAATAGCCCGGTCAAAATAAATCACTCGTTAGCGTCTTGATCGGTTTGTTTTAGCCTCGATTTTGTCTAAGTTTTCTTCTAATCTTTCGGTACCTGGTGACTCAAAAAGAAGTTTCAGGGTAAGAGAATTGAAAAAGTTCTTCATAACGTCTCAAAAGCAAGGTGTACTCCGTTGAAGCTTGGCTGTGGGATTTTCCAGAGATACCGGATTAGCAAGCTCTTCATGTGCCATAGCTTGGTGAGGGCATAGTCTTGAGATCAGTCTTCTCACACTATTAAAGAGAGCCTTAAGTCTGTTTTTATCAGACACAATTGATGCTATTGTGGAAAGGACATAGAAAATGATTGCGATTACGGAATTAAAATTTTTAGTAATCTCATCTCTGTTATGTCAGATCTGTAAGCTGCTGAACTTCACGTAAGATCATTCTGCTTTATCAACCATTGGAATAAAATATGATTTGAAGCTGCAAGGCTGACCCTTTTTGATCAAAGCATCCGGCTAATAAGTACTGGACATCGATGACAAGTATTTACTGTAATTCAGGGAGCGAAGCCTGAAATTTGAATTTTTGGAAGGGAACTACCCATTAAATAAATATTGTAAAACCCAAGTTCAGAAATCAATGAAGTAACCCTTTGGTACCTTAACATTGCTTTTAGCATCTTTTTAATCCCTCCGCTGTATCACCGTTGGAATCTCTCTTATTCCATATCACTTGTTTCCCACATAGTAATAGAATAATAAGCTTATTCTGTTTAATCTGTAAATATAAAATTACGGGTTTCAAGTCCATATATTTTAGTTTGGTGCTACAATCATCATACTTCTTTCCTTTTTAAATCAGCATGACATAACTTTAAAGATGCTTGATTTTCAGATGTTAAATATGCTGTGTTGTATGTTACAGAGTGACATAAATTTAGGAAGGACATATTTATTGATTCAATTCATACTTTTGCTACCTTCTCATTTTAAATACATATTACGTGCAAATGACCTTAAGTTGACCTTTGTCTTTGTGCTAGAAAAGTAGCTATGGTAGTAATTCAAAAAGGAACCTTTCATGGATTGCATTAATTTATAGTTTGATTTCTACGAACAACAATCGATATTCATCGCTTCTGAATTTATAAGGACTTTAAATTTATTATCAGATAAATTCCATCATTTGAATGTTCTTAAACAAATTAAAATTAAAAGAATGTCTAAGGTCCTAGATGCTCTCAAAATTTTTCACTGGCATGAGCCAGAGTAATGCATTGTCTTCATACATGTTCTGGGAGCAACGAAATCTATAAATCAACTAATGCAGCGGAAATCAAAGTAGAAATATCCGGTTTCATCGAAGAGATTGGTCAATTTAAAAAATTTGAAATTGTTAATAATGTTCGGTGTACGCCAATGAATTTTAATCCCGGACCTTTCGATAAAGTGATTTCTTATCTTATGAGACAAATAGCCTTATTACACGTAACCAACATACAAGCTTTAAGATAAATCCCCGATTTCACTGCATTTAAGTATTCCTTTTGTTCCTAAGTCATAACAAATTCATTGATTTTACGATATAAATTCAGCGGCCGTGCGATTTAGCAATAAGGTTATACATTCTTAAATTAATTGCTATTTGTTAAAGAAGTGCTTTATTACTTATCACATTTTCGTAGATCAAGTAGTCTTTAACTTATACTGGCCTTTGATATTTGTGCTTCACCTTAATAATACTTGGGTTTTCCTCTTTATTAAAACCGTAATTATAATAGCTGCTACTATGGACTTAAGTAAAAATGAATCATGCAACTAGAAATTTGAATCTCAAATTCCAAACTCTTTTGTTCTAAGTTACAGGGCGGTATAAACTCGACAAGGATGTAATTATTGATTTGAGTTACATCTGTGTTACAGTATCATCTTATAGTGATATGTTATGTATGAATTTTGCAGGTGACCCCAAGTTGACCTTTGTCTATGAGGTAGAAAATTGTGAACCTTGGTTACTATGATGACAAAATAGATCTTTCTTTTACTATTTTATTATATAAATTCAAAAATGTAAAGTTATTAAGTCAAGTGCTCTTTTTAATTATAGATTTTCTATATAATTCGGACCACCATATATAATTGAATCATTTCTCCTTAAGGATTCTTCTAATTAAATTCTTTTAATGGGAATTATTTGATCAGATATGACATATTAAATAACAAATAATAATTGCAAATCAATAATAATTTTTGACATCTTTATTTGTTAGACTTTTTGGAAGCCATTCTAATAACAAATTACATTGACGAAAATGCAACCTAAGTGATTCTATTCTTAGCTTTCCACTTTTATTTATTCCACAGTAATAAGCTTATTAGGATTTTTAAATTTAGAAGCTTCTTTCTTTTTAGGGATTTGTTTACCTGATGCTATCACGTTTGGATAAGGGAGTTGCTGATTTGATTTATCAGCCATTAGACGTCGTTAGGCTACAGTTGGTTCAGGTCCAGAGAGATAAGAGAGAATACGATTACTCCAAGACACTCTATTACCTAAACAAAAGTATTATGTAAGAATACAAGTTGGTGTCTTATTAATGATGTCCAGAGATCGAAAAACCTCCAGACCGATAACAGTTTTTATCTCAAATAGGTTGTCTAGTTGCCAGGATCAATGTCCACCCTCGTCTTGATAAGGACAATGAGCAACTAGGAGACGAACTGTTGGAATCGGTTATTTCGGGACTAAAAATAGACACTGTAACTTTGATCTGTGTTTTATCGGCTTCTTATCAGTTTGCTTACCCTTTTTGACCTTTTTTACCCTGAAATCAACTAAATTAACTTTGACACTAAATAAATGTCGGAACAGTTCTCTGCTGGAAGCCTGGGCGAAATGCGTCGCGTCCCATGATACTGACGTTGGCCTTCTCTTTTCTCGTCTCGGGTGTAGTGAAGATTTAATCGGAAGTTTTAACCATCTTCCACACTTTAAAGTTCCGTAAGATTTTAGTCATTTCTACCTAGGCCCTGCTTATCGAAGGACGCAGATCGAATAAATAGTTCTCAGTTAGCTTATTCTGGTAGAAATGCCTAACTACATAACATTAACAGAGGAAAAACAGCTTTTTTCGATGCCTACGCAGAATTCCCACATACTCTGAGAGAACAGATCTGTTTGTCAGACGATTGGTCAATAAGTTATATTTGATTAGAATAAAAGAGTATAGTCTTCTTTATTTCCAGTTCTGGAGCATTATTTTCTAAAGTGTTCACTTTAGTCCATTTGATATACAGGTCATATCTAAGATACGATTTGACCAGGGGTACGTAGTTTTATTATAATGCTTACTAAGAGGAGGAGAAAGCTAAATTTATGGGATCTCAATCAAAATCAAGAATCATACCTAGCTTCAGTTGCGGTTAGGACCTCCCCGTCCTAAAGAGCTTCATTCCTTAAGATTTTCGAAAATACTCGGTTAGAGCTAGGATTTCAAGACAAGGGAATGAAAGTTGTGGCTGCTATTGGTTATCAATAGCGAAGGTGTGCTTTCATTTACTGTTTCTTAATCTCATGCAGCTTAATTTCTACCGATTGGCCAAAGACTGAGTGATAGCATCACTTTAATTTTTAAAGTTTCAGAGCCGTTAATTCGTAAAAGATAGCGGGGTTTTTCACTTTTAATAGCCAAGATATTAAGTTAAAATATTAAAGAATTTTTTCAGGCACTGATCTCAAATCCATGGCATAGTTAACTAGTATTTTACAAGTTCATCAATAATACAGGATATGACCATTTTGTTAAATAATATCAATAATTTATCTGTTTATTTACATAGCTGATATTCTGTTCAGGTATGGTGATGCATAACTAATAAAAACAATTTGGTGAAAGAGAAGGGAAATATGGTTCACGAGGTAAAAGATTTTTATTTCACCGGAAATCATCTCATAAGAATATTAACGGTAACTTTTACTACTTTTCCAAAAGTTTGTATTGAATTTCATGCCAGAAGTGTGGATAGCGTTCGGCTAATTCTCTTCCAAATATTTAGCGATTAAAT
>CAADRB010000002.1:3971631-3981711 GCA_900708905.1 Hymenolepis diminuta
TTTATTGCCAAGAAACATAAGGAGATTCAAAAAACCATCAATGAACCAATTTGTGATGAGAAAGTCGTCGAACAGGTTAGTAGACAACCTATCGCACATTGTTTCTCTTTTTGAAATCATATAAATGCTCGGGAGAAGTCATAATCAAATAAGTGTATGCTTGCAGGAATTTTTCCCTATTGACATATTGGTCACTATTATCGGACGATTACAGGTTCGATCACCATTAATTGTGATAAAATACATATGAATGGCTAACACAAAGGGATTGGCAAAATACGAATTTATTAATCTCTGCGATTTTCAAATAAATTTCATTTCATATTTGTCTAGCGGCAAATTGCATGCCTGCCGTATCAAAGTTAAGGGGTTCGACAGAGTCAGTTCAATCTGGTATTCTAGTTTTCTAATCAGAGTTTCTGGCATTTAGTGAAAGGAGCGTGATAAAACATTATCTTTTGATGGACTTAAGATTACATTTCATACTATTATTTAATCATTTTAAGAAAGTCATTCATCTGAGTGGGTGCTGGTGGAATTTGAATTCATGCTCTCGGTCAGTGGCGTAGCGGTTGAAAGGCTAATTTATTGTGATCTTGATCAAAGATTGTCCATGTCGATTTCTGCTATGCCCCATTCGCCTCGTATGGGATATCCTTGTGGGGTAATATTGATTTCAACACATGAAATTCCACTTCTGCATTTCATAATGTTGGCAATTATCAAATTATCCATATTGTTACCTTCCTGTATTCACTATTGATAAACTTAAGGACATTCTCATCTTGTTGGATAGTTGCTCCATTCTATTCTCTATATAAAGAACTGCATGACTTATACCTGCTTGTGTCTAATTCAGTTCTCCTGATTTCCGTTTCATTGTTTGGGTATTGTGCAAATTCATATACTTCTACCTCATTTTGAGTCATGATCACTTTTATCTCGAAATACTTCAAATTACAATAAGTGGTCAAGGTGCATATCTTCCACATCAGAGGTCACGAGATGGATACTCATCGGCAAACATCCAGTGATGTTGATGGCTCACCGCACTGATCAATTCTGCTTATCAAGGGGAGTAGTAGAACCTTACCTATATTCAACCTCAGCGTTAATACTTCTGTTAATGGACTTGGAAAGGCATATATCTACTTAAATGTTGGGTTATTTAAAGATTTTGGCTTCTTCATCGATGGACCTGACACTTGGGAAGTGGAGAGAAAGTTCTACGCTATTCGCAAAGTAGAGGGCTTAGTCATTCCGCTTAATTTGTACATCGGTAGAATTAGCAACTAAGGGCACCAATTAACGCCCTATAAACTGATTACTCGAAAGATCTCGAACATCTGTTCCGTCGTACCAAATAGTTGGAAGGAGAATGAGAATAGATGGGAATATATTCTAAATGTTGAATTTTAGAGTTAAATCTGTTATCATTTTCTAATTCACTAAATTGATTTTCGTCTTGAATATAGTTAGGTAAGTTGTTTCCATTCGTTCAACTATCCGAAGATAATATTCCATGTATACCTTTATACGACCTTAAAATCCCAAACCTCCCTTATCGTGCATAATTTAACCATTTTCAGCTCCACTTCATTCGGTTTGCAAAACCTGCTTTGTTTTTGCCCTTTTAATCATAATGTAATAGCTTCATGGGTTTTTTGAGGATACCTTTCCAGCACTCATTTCGGAGGGGGGATATCTGTCATCTCTAATTGGGAAACCCAGAACCTGCTGTCCCTTCATTGTTCATTCCAAAGACTGGAAGTGTACCAAAATGAAGTTCGATCTCTTGAACGTCTTAATTCAAAGAAGTGCACATTATGCTTTGCCACCCTCCCTTCAATTTGAATCTAATTTCCAGGAAATTTGGTGTTTAGTTCGATGGTATTAGGCTATTGAGGACTGAGGTATGATACTTCCATCTATTTTTAATTTATTAAATGAATTTAAAATTAAGTTGATTCTAGAAGTCGAAATTTGTTAAGATATTCACTTTCAGAATAAGAATATATCCGCTTGTAGTGAATGTCATCTAGTATAAAGTATACTATATAAATAGATAAGTATTAATTGTGCCATTTAGTTGATCTGTGTAAGTAAGAGTATTGTGTTTGCGTCTGGTGCCTCAACTGATATATTTCGTTTGTAAATATGAATAGTCCGCTAATGCCAGGTTTGAATAAGAACTTTTGAATTAAAATTGTTTGGGCTTTCTCCTGACAGACCGATTTACCATTATAGTATTATTTCTGGTTCTTTAATGCTACGATCAATTTCAGAAGACCTTTTCCTCCGAAGAGTTTGTTAATAACTGTGGAGCATTTGATATCTATAAGGCGCGTCCCCTGTTTTTACGAATGATTAATTTCTGAACGCCTAATATGGGACAGAAATCTTGCTGAGCGATGGCCCATCTTACTGCTATGGTCTCCGCCACAAAGTTCGATAGAAGGAAAATGGAGTTTTGACAGGTGGAACTGTGTATTGGGAGGAAATAGATAAAATTTTCATCACAATTGGTTAACAGATACCAAAAGAGTGACCACAGATTTGCCAGGTGAAAAATTCCGCTAAGCTAACATTGAGGAAGCGTTGGCTGTGGTAGGATCGATAAGCTACTTATACAAATGAAAACAGATCTTAATGTTTTATACATCATTTTGTAGATTGTCCAATCCAAAATGCGCTTCCGTAAAGCTCCGACCAACTTCGCAATGCGAAAGGCTGAACTGATGAAACAGAGAGAAATGGCAAAGGAGAACAACGACGAAAAACAGGTCGAGCGAATTGACGCGGAGCTAGAAGAATTGGAGAACCGAGCGGAGAGAATTGAACGCAAACGCACGGTGGGATTCAAGGAGATTTCCTCCATCAACCAGAAAAATCGTGAACTCACTCTCAGGAGGGTTGAAGAGGCCCTCTTGAAAGAAGCCAAAGAGGCTGCGGAATCAAAGGAGGAGGATCCCTTTACGCGAATTCAATCCCAACCTGTCATTGCTAGCAAAGAGTACCTTCAACGGTTGAGGAAAGAAAGAGTAAGTGTTCGCTTCCGTACTCGCGATGTTGCTGACTTATCAAAATGGTTGGTGGCTTACATATGGTAAACACGTCCGTGTGTAAATGATATTCGCTGAAGATTAGGAGAATAAGTTAAATCATTTAAAGACGTCAATAAGCCTGGGTGGACGAACAAATTGTGTTGGTGTTTGAGTCATTGCGTCTTGAAGTACTTTTGAAGAGTATGTAAGAAGTACATTACCAATGACCGCGACTTAAAAATTTGTAGTTGGCTATGCTAAATTAAAATCGTGTAAACTGCTTAGTATTATTTAAGATAATTCTGTTATCTTAATCTTTGGAGGAAAATTAAAGGATTGAAGTGATAAAAGTAATCATCATAATTGTACAATCCGAATCAGAAAATCAGGCGAAGGCTTGATACTTTTTTTACTCTCAGCATCTTTTTTATCCCTTTCCCTTTATAATTTATTGGACGTTCTATTAATCGATTTCAGTTGCTTCCCTACAATGAAAATTTGTATAATTTTTCCGCACGGCTCTGGGTTATAATAATAATAAAAGGTCGAAGCCGGAATAAGGAAGGACGCTAAGAGAATCTTGAGGGATGGATGGATGAATCTCTGGACAGAGCGTCGTATAGAACTCACTTGTCAAGGATCACATGGGTTGAATACTCCAAATATTAAACTACTTAGGGGTGGGGAGGGACTCTGCAGGGGAATTTGAGATCTAGTCCATGTTCTGCAGTAACATCCACATCACAAAAATGAACATATATTAGGGCTATTTTTCCAATGTCTCTTCCTTTTTATACTGTACATTATTTTTTATGCCTTTTATTTCTTTTTGCAGTTAGCAAAGGAAAGAGGGGAGACTGTCGACGGGGAGAAACCAAAAGAGGAGTCCAAGAATCCTGAAGATAATGAGAAGGATTCGAAGGAAGGAGATGATTTCCTCCAGCGTAAAATTCCTATTCCTCTACCGAAAACACCAGAGAAGTCCCTCCATGTTATCCATGACTTTGAGATTGATATCAATGTCCCGGTGGATGTAAATGGAATCCTGGATGATGCCGGTTCTGGAATGCACCGGTCTGTGTCGACACCTGCTATTACCAGTCAAGTGACCCCATCATCTATTGGCAGTGGTAGTGGTGCGAGTATTCTGAGAAATGGTGACAGGCCTACCCGGCGACTTTTGAACCTCCAAGAGTATAAAAAAAAACGAGGTCTTATTTAAATTCCCCTCTCCCAATCCCTGACACATATATGTGGATGTACATACGTAGTAAATAACTAAATGAATTCCTTTGTTAAAACTGAACGTTTTGGATTCTTGCTCGTTTTTTTTACTTTATTCTTTGTTCTATTTAATAGGTAAGAAAATGTGATATATACGTGGTGCATATTAGAGAGCTTAAATTTTTACTAGTTGTATAAAGTGCGCTGCAGTGGTCAATGTGCACATGACCAGGTCAGAGGTCACGAGGTCGGTGCACATCTACTGATGTGGATGGCCAACTTTATTGGTTAATCTTGTTCAACAGGAGGAATGGCAGAATGGAAATTCCTTATAATAGTGGTTCTGAGATACTACTCCAAGTGAAATTTCGATTACACGTACCAATTTGGGGTTAAGATGTTATAACTAATTGGCGTATTTTGAAAATCCTCTATCATGCTGGATATTTGGGAAATTTATAAGTCCATTAAATTAAAAGGCCTTACCAGTGATACAATTTGAACGAGGAATGTATGTCTTTAGATTGTGAAGCTGGGAGATCTTGGCCCAGAAAGCAGCGATTTCTGTTTGACCAAGTTGCTATTGGCTCCGCTATGCTCGTGATACCTTCATGGTTCGAGCGATTGGGAGTATTCCGTTAAGTTAAAGTTCAGGTGCTATTGATATTGGTTCTCAAGAGCGAAGGTTGGTATTTGTATTTTTAGAATCTCGCGTTTTACAAGTTTGCATTCATCTGATGGCAAAAGAAGGCGTACACTTGGATTTACTCATTTCAAAATTTTAGTTGTGGAACCATCTATTTGGGGAGAAAGCAACCTAATACTGCGTAATAGTACAACCCATCTGATGGGATTCCAACAAAAAAGATAATAGCCGTTGTGTTTATGTTTTATTCTGGGATAATCAAATCCCGTCTCTAAGTCGTCCATCATCCTTGTTAATATGCGGGCACAAATCGCTCCTGACAACTTGACAGTTATCAGTCCGGTGGCGTTTTGATCTCTCAACATCAATGGCATGTATTCCTATATAATGGCTTTGTTTGATTAATAAACTGCATTTCGTCTCTCTCTAGCCCGAGTTAACTGTAATCTGGTGATATTTAGTGGGCAAATACAGCATAGCAGCAGTATTAGATCTCCAGGCCGTTCAACAACATACAAGAGTTACACCTTTCAAAAGCGGGCAACTGAGCAGTGACAAAACCATCTAATTTAGAAACCTGTTTGCGTCGTGGTCACATAGAAGGAATAAATCATGTTACTCATGTCGGTAGATCAGTATGGAGGTGGCCTAGGGAGACACTCAAATTTTCTGATAAACAGAATGGGTGTATGCACAAATCATTTCTTCGTGAGACAGCCATTTCTGGTCGTCGACGTCTCTGGTTGGTATCTTTGTAGGCATATACATATAAATACGGACCCATAGCTGAACCGTCTATAGATATGGTTATTGGGTGTCTTATCATTTCTCCGTTCGACAGATATTGATTACCATCTGCTGACTCTAGCAACCATATATCAAACATCGTAGAGATAACCACACATTTTATATTAAGTAAGGGTTATGGAAGTCATGTGCTTAACAGAGGCTTAATATAGCATTTATAATTAAGTAATCAACAAAAAATCAAGCGAATTGAATATATTTCCGAGTTGCTGCATTTATGACGGTATATAGCTATTACAATCAGAATAATATTTTTTGATTTGGACTTAAAATTCACGAATTTACTAATGACGGTTTCCTGCTAGTAATAAACCTGTCTATGATAATACAGTGGTTTTTATTAGAACAATATGTTTAGAAATGCCATAATGTCTAAAATTTGAAAACATATTTCGATTGGTGGACAGTGAAAATTTTCTCGTTGCATCAATTTTCAAGCTACCATTTTCAGTTTTCAATTTGGATTTGGAGCAAGAGTACCTATATTGAGTCGGCTGGTATAAAAAGGAATGAACTGGATGTTTAATTATTAATGATTTTTTGAGGAAAGAATAATTTTTTTTGTTAATTCTTGTATCGTTCAGTAAAATTAATTTTTGGACAGTTATTACTTTTTCTTATACCATTCTTAATCGTGTCCGAACGATTCATAAAATACGACAGTTATACTCTCACCTTCAATTGTTATTATAAAGGCATTTGAATTGAGCTGATTTCTAGGTAACAGCATGAATAAAAAATAAACACAAAGAATGAGTTATTTGCTAATGATAAGATTTTGAATTCTACTTAACATTAAGAAGAAAATTCGGTCACAAAGTTCTATGAGGTTTGAAGAAATGTTAGCATTCGTTGTGGAGTAGATAAATTGCATTACACTGTGATAGTCACAGGGGGTCGATTCATAATAACTGAAGGGTTTTACAAATAAAATTTCCAAAATGAAATAAATTGTTAATATTTATAAGATTAAAAAGGATACGCTGATGCCTATATTCTAAATCTAATTGGTACCATGCAAAATGCCTTTCTCTAAAATCACTTCATTTATTTAATGCAGTTGAGCATATTGATATCCATGACTTTAAAAATTAATAAAAATTTCACTAAATGGTAAAACCAAAAGTTTTACAATCTTTAGGTAGTTTTTATTTGTTAAGACTTCCATTTACAATGTTCAAACACTGAAGTCAGTCAATATTTGAATCGACTAATGGGATTAAAATCGTTTGAAATTTTCATCGACTGTGACCTTTCTTTCAAGGGTATGCGGATTTCTTAATGTTCGGGTGATATGGTCGAATATGGGCAGAGTAAAATCAAAGAAAATATACAAACATCCAAATAGCTTTTTTGAATTTTGGCTGTCTAATCTGGCAAATGAAGCAAGGAAAAAGTCTGTTAAACTAGCCAGCACATATTCGAAGGTATACATGAGAATGAAATTCAATTGCTGTAGGCTCTTAGTTCTCTAAAAAAGTATCCCATCAAATTATCATCAGGGAAAGAATGTCAGGTTTTAAATGGGTTTGGTACGGCAATTTGTAGTGTTTTGGATGAAAGGCTGAAGGACTTTGCTGAGAGGAACTCACTGCCCATACCTGAAGCTCTTGCATTGGGCAACTCCCTTACTTCTGCTGAACTTGCAAGGGGATGTCTTTCACAGGTAATGGTTGTTTTAGTAACATGAAAATATGCTTGTCAATTTATTGCGTTTTCTTTATTATTTTCTTTATTTTCAGTCGAATGGTAAAATTGTTCATTTAACAAATTCACAATTAAGATGTGGAAATCCCACAACCGTCTCAAATGGAAAATGTACCACTGCCAGAAATTTCTACATCAAATGGGCAGTATATCCATCCAGTAACCTTTTCTCATCAATGCCTCGTGCAACCAACTCACATTCCCATTGCTCAGGCGTCAGGGAATGTAGCCTCTGATATAATTCATAACGGAAATCTGGTACCAGTTGACTACATACCTCGAAGTTCTTATGAAATAATTCTTATAGTGGATGTCCGGGAAACGTTTAAGTAAGTAACTTTCACCCTTCACAGTTGATGACATATTGATTTGCCTTATGTTTTAAATACTTGTTAAATTTTAGTAAGGTGAAATTCGATGAAATAGCTCGTATACGCGGAGTTAAATGGGAGCTTAGTAGTCTTCCTGTTGGTGACTTTTTATGGCTTGCTCGGGAAGTTGGAGGTAAGCCCTACTTGTGTTTCGCCGGGGATTTACGTTTTCGTTATCTCAAATATTCAATGAGGCTCTGTGTAGATCGTAGATGATTTAAATTTGATGTGTCTTGGTGACCTAGCTCAACAATTCAAGAGTAACTACCTTGATTCGCAAACACCCCCATTGTTTATTGATTATACATGCTATTCTGTTTTCGGACTTATTGGCCGATCACTTGTTATCTTTAACTTTGCCACAGGACTAGTTGTTTTGTCATTTGAGTAGATCTTATAGGTAATTAATAAATATTTCAGTGCTCTTTAAAGTATGATTTTTGGGAAGGAGATGAAAACCTTAGATCCCAATTGATACCTATTTACTCGCCTTTTTTCGACTGACGGATTTTAGTGTGAGTAAGAAGTCCCAATTTTATTGAAGGCGAGCCTTCTCCAACATTTATGTTGGACAGAAAGTCTCGTCTCTTGATTAGGTTAAATAAATACTATTGGCCATTATATTTACTGTTGATCCATTAGCTAGAAAACGCTGTTCTATACTGATAGAATAATTTATGGGTAAGAAAGGGATTGCATTATATATTTTCGTGTGAATTAATATAATAACTAAATCCACTTAGAAAAGCGTTTTCCAGCATTCATCTTCGACAGTGGTGTCTGGTGAAAATTTTAATTTTGCCCCCCCTCCTTCCTTTATTTGTCAGAAGTTTTCAGTGTGGTTAGCTATTCTGCTCATTGGCTGTGCGCCGATGAGCATTAACATTTTAGACAACCGGGATCTTATACTTAGGGTCATACAAATTAACTGCATGTGAAATAGACCTCTGTTAATTATGCCATAATTTAAATATTTGGTATTGGTCTAATAGCTTGGAAATCCTTGTCCGTATTGATATGATAATTCATGGGTGGGAGATTCTATGAGATTTTGTGTGTTTGTTTGTGTAGATTAGTATACATTTTGCTTATTTCTCACATGCTGTCAAGGGTCTACTTCCCGGAAGGAAATCGTCTTGGGAATGGTAGCAGAACGAAAGAGAGCAGATGATCTTGCTTCCAGTATCGTTGATGGTCGCTTTGTAGAGCAAAAGGTAGCTGCAAGTAACTTCCTTTTTCATCCTTCTCACAGGAATATTATTCGCCATTGTATTATTTCCTCTCTTTTTCAGTCAAGAATGCAGAAATTGGGTTTCCGTAAAATGTACATATTTGAAGAGTGTAAAAATATGTACAACCTTCGGATCTCTCATGAGACTCTTCTGCAAGCCATGATAAACTCTGAGGTAGTACATTTCGAACCATCTTTTCATGATTTGTAATACGTCGTTTAGCTTGTGGATGGATGTGATGTTATTACTTGCTCAAACAGCGACCAATGTACGGCTTATCTAACTTCTCTTACAAATTTTCTGGCCAGCAAGTCCAAGAAAGTAAGTACTATGAGAACCATTCATGTTTGCTGTTATCTTCTGGATTTATCTAATTCTCTGGCTTTTCCTGATGTAGTACGATCTTGCGGTCTATTCAGATGGACGCAGACCCAAAGAAGATCCTCACAACATCGAGGGTTTGTGGGGGATTCCATGGTCAGAGTATGTTGATATTGGAAAGAAATCTCCAGCGTTACCTATGCGTGAACAGTTTGGACTGCATCTGCTTCAGATCCACTCTATTACTGGTGTCAAAGCAAAGGAGATTGTTTCGTTGTTTCCAACTCCTAGAAGGCAAGCTCAATTTTCACCAACTCCTCATCAGTTTACTTATTAATTCGATGTTGGTCTCATTATATACAATATCAAAGTCCATGTTGTAGGAAACGTGGTCTAAATAGGTCTTTATTAAGGAGCGTCATGTAGATATGCGAGTTAAAATGAAGAGTCATAAAAAGTACAAGGTTTATGAGAATTAAAACAAAGGCCAGGAAAAATACATATTTCAAAAGATGAGAGGAAGCAACCAACTTGTCTCGTTGACAGTATTCTTTTATCTCAAGCGAGCGGCAAGAAATTAGTATATATTTCTGATCTAGCCAACGGCCACACTGGCTCCCCATTGGTCTAAGCCCACGTTAGCTGTGTACATGTGCTTCCATGCTGGACTAGCAAGGTTGCGAACCGACTTCTAACATGCTTGTGACTTATAATTTCTGTCAGTTAAG